>SNQJ01S0209017.1:0-16120 GCA_010110895.2 Picea sitchensis | reverse complement strand
TGGGGCTTCTAGATGACTCATGAGGGTTCTCCAACTTCACATGGCCATAACTCTCTAACCATGAGGAGTTATGTGACGTTCCACATACCAATAGAAATGGCATGACATGTAATATCCATATAGAATAGTATTACCTTCAAATATATTAAAACTCATACCATTATATATCAAACAAACTTGGGTCCATTACCCAAACCTTTGTGCTACCATAATTCACTACCATAATTTCTTCAAGGGTTGACACCAATGAAAACCAACCCAATTAATCAACAAAAATAGTCAGTGTTTCTTGCATTGGATTCTAAAAGAAAATATGGAGAAAACCTTCCAAGAAACACTCCAACGCAAGAAGAAGTGACTGGGAAACCAAACCAAGGGTGATGCCAAAATAGAGTGTTAGAAAGTCAAAATGTTCGTAAGCATCCTACTCACAGAAATCAGATATCTTCCACTCTGTAAAACACAAGAACATGAGGCATATGATGCACACTGATTCAACTAGTAGCAGAACTCTAGACACAATAGCTCAGTCAAAATTAGTACCTTAAGTCAACCGCCCATATTCAGATTGTGTCTCTTCTTTTTACATGTTTCTGTTTCTCTCCTCATCTATACTTCTTTATACTATAATTTTGTAATCAAAATAAGAAAAACATTGTTTTGTATGACCGCCTCTTGCTCCGGATGAGCAATGAAATGAGGTGGGGGGAGATGTTGTAGGGGCTAGTCGACCTTGTCGACTAGACCCGACAGTCGACCGACGTAATTAGAGGCAGAAGTCGGTCAGATTCTCTACTAACCGACCGAACCAATCATTTAAGTAGTTACAACTGTCTGTTAGAGGTATACATATATAAGCACATGACGGATCATATAGCTTCATGGGAGAGGATATATGTAATTGTGTTGTATTGTCTATCAGATAATAAAATGAATCTTTGGGCTCTCATTACTTATGTATGTCTCTCTATATTTCTATGTGTATGCATGTATATGGCTATGTAAGGTTCTACTAGTAACACTCTCTACTTTCCCTTAGATTACAACACTCATGCATGCCTCCAATAGACCTACGCTTCCAGACTTCCCCAAAATTGGCCCAAGAGAAGCTTGCCAAAATCTGTCCACTGAATCCTCCTCAAGGCAGCACAATTCCTCCCAAGTGGAGCAACTTGGATCCTTCAGGGAGCTCGCCCTTCTTCATCTGCCTCAAACTGCATAACTCTTCTTTCTCTCCTTGTCTTCGAAGCTTCCTTCCTTTGTTTTCTACACTTGTTCTCTTATAGACACTCCAAAGGTCACCATCGTGAATCGTCACATCCTTTAGGGGTGTTGTGCCCCTTCATGAACCCATGTATCCAAATAAATTGTCACACCCCTTCACAAACCCATGTTTCCAAATGAATCATTTCTCCCCTTCATGGACCTAGTTGCCCAAACAAACCCATGTGATCATCAATCATTGTGCCCCTTAGAACCAGTGCACCCCAATATATTGGTCACTTCATACTTAGGCATGCCCCTTAGTGTGTTCGCATGCCCAAGGCATATACTTTCCCAACTTGGGTACAAGACAAACCCCAAGTTATGTCTCCTTGAGGACTTGAGTGAAGGTATCTGTGCCCATCTAACTTAAGATCTTATATCCTCCCCCACCTCAAGTCATTTTCGTCCTCGAAAACATCCACAAAATCTACCATCTCTAAGTCTTTCCCTGAACTCATGCTCCTGTCACAACTAAGTTTGCTAGAAACCCTGAGTTTCATGCCAATTGAAAACCCCAAATTCTACCAAAGTGGAAACCCCAAGTTTCCACAAACCAAACTGTATTGCACCCGAATTCACACTATCTGTTACCTAAGTCAGTGAGGTCTCTTCGTCCAACTGTAAGGATGAAAGTCACTCAAATCTATTGCACTATCTTGTTGTGATGTTGTTTCCTTGATGCTAGTGGGTTTCACTGTTGTTGTCATTTCCTGCTACAACTGACTACTCCACACTTCACTTCAACATTTCACCTAAGTGTTGAACTCTTGTGATATTTTTGTTGTGCCCATAGTTCAACTCAATTCCATGCCTCTGTGCACTATCAAGCCCGACGTCTCTAACTATTTGGGTAGCTAATCCAACCATCACACCCAATCTGTGGGCATGCCCATCCTCATGCCTGAACTTAGTCTTTTCTATCACATCTCTATCACTCTATCCAAATCCAAAGACTAAGGAAAGTGTCCATCCTTTCCTCACTATTGTTTCCATTGTTCTATCTTTGTCAATGATATCCTCCACAATGTCTAAGTGTTTCACTTCAAACCTACTAGTGCATCCGTACTCTTGACCCCCTTGTCATGTTGTTGTTCGCAGCCAAGTTGTGAACTAGTTGAATGGCGAGTCAAACCGTCACATTCCTTGAGACTAAACACCCTCATGCACAAATCAGTCACTTCCTTTTACAATTCAGTCCATTCGCACAACAATATTAGGCCAAGGCAAGGTTTCCCCTCACCTCACCGCACTATTAAATCTCCCCCAAAAAAATTCATTTGAGATAACTTGACTCCATTGTCCATCTCATGGAACAGTTAGCCAATATTTGCACCAAAACTTGCATGTCCAAATTGCCTTTGCCCTGCTACTTCATCACCCGACCATGTTGTTGCATCTACTTCTTTGTACTTAGGAATGGTTAGTATTCACCCCAAACCATGTTGCCCCAAAGCAAGAGAAACACCCATGTCGAAGAACTCTCTTCATGTTGTAATCTTCCTGTGTGCACAATCCTCCAAATGAAGGAAAGTCCTCAACTCACCTCCCTTCATCAAGTCATCTCTCCACAACTCAACGTCTACAATGAGTGTGGCCAACACACCCTGACTCATCAAACGTCCCAACGAACTGTCCAAAGTGCTCCAAGTAGAATGAGTCACCTAAAAGAAATTCCATGCCTTAGGCATGTTCAAACCAATACTCTACCAACCTCAACCAACGACCCTTATTGGATCTATAAGGCATTTCATAATCATCCTTAAATCACCAAGGTGTGCTTTGCCTTATTCAATTTCCCATACCAATGTCGAGCAAACAACACCCAATTCACTCGGTCTATGTTCTAACCAATTTGGTTGGATGCCAAAAATTCTTGGTTGACTTCTCTACTGACTCCATTCATCTCCAAGAAAAATATTTCCTTGCACCTCTTGCAAGTGTCCAAACTATATCACTGTCATTGTGACTCATCAATTCACTACTTGACTCAACAAATCTAGCTATGGAACTAAGCACCAAGGTGCCTCACCCATCCTCTCAACTCGGTATGAACAAAATTCATTTCCCACTTCTCCACAACATCCTGTCCAATGCACCTCATCAAAGAGTTAGGTATCTTCCTCAATCCACCTCCATGGTTGTATCCAAATATTCCTATGTCCACCACATGCCTCATCCAAGTAGGTCACCCAAGCTCTCTTCACATAGACTCAACCAATGCATCCCAAACTGGTACAAGACTTATTCAAATCTGCACCACTTGAGTCGCCCTCAAGTTTGTTGGTTTTCACCATGGAAATGGAATGCACTTGAACCACCAAGTCATATGAATTCCCTTTAAAGAACTCACTGCAACACTTAGGAAATGCAAGAACTCAAACCAACCATACCTTTCTCAATGACATCCTTCATTACAACCATGTTCTAAGCATGATGTATTGGACCTTCTCTTGCCCAAGAAACTGACTCTCCATATGAACTACCCTCAATCACCGTTCATAGCTCCACAAACCTGCAAGACCTTTGTTGTGATACAAGGATGAGTCCATCCGTCCACTTCAAAAATCTATCTAATTCCCAAACTTCACATGCAACTGATCAAACTCATCTCCAATGTCTCTCCATATCTACACCTTGACTACTTCCACTTCAAGGCACCATGCACCCACTGCCCGATTGTCAATTCATATTGCTACTAACCAACTGTTGTAACTCCACAAAGATCTACCTCGTCTAAAGGTTGTGATCTGCCCATCGTCCAATAACTCAACTCAACTCAACTTTTTTCTCAGTGATGCACAACACGAAGACATCATGATGGAAACATTCCCAACCAACTTCCTACTATAGAGCTTCTTTAGGTCACCCCAGGTCATCCAACACACCCAAGTGATTCACCTTGTTGCAACCTAGAATTTCTCCCCTTTCGTTTCTGCAATCATTGTCTGCATTTTTATTTTGTGATCACTTTTATGGTTAGATCTGTGACAAGTCGTGCGAAAAATATTGTGTTCATCTTCCTTTCCCAAGTGCTCAGTTCTCCCGACGAATTCTGGGCTTAGTCTCTTAAGGTGTGCACAATAGGTCTGGCACTGACTTTCTTCACACATCAAACCAACTAAATATTCCTATGTGATCAAGTCTGTGACAAGTTCTACGGTGAACTCTGGGATCACCCACCCTATCCAAGTGCTTCATTTCACCACAAACATTTCTCTTGGTCTATACAAGGTGTGTGCTAGACCAACCTCTCCATTGCACCATCAAATATACCTCTGTGGTAAGTCAGATGCAAAGTTTTTGATGAACCAGTTTGCTCCACCAAATGACTCACTAAGTATGCGAACATTCCCACTGAAATTCCTTCGCAACAAATAGACTTCTCAACAAGTGTGCCCCACCACAACTGTTGTGACTACAAGAGTGGTGAAGAGTGCCAAACTGCTTTGATACCATCTGTCATGTCCCCATGATGTGCCTTACAATCATACACCTCTTGAGGGCGTGTGACACCATGACATTTCTCACTTGGCTACTTGGAAACACCAAGGATACTTTTTCCAAACTACGCCTCTTCACCAAAGTATACCCATACTCCATTCTAGGCTACTGATGAGTCACACTCCTACTCTTCTGCAACTCTTGTATACTTAGATAATCGTTAATTTTTTAACACTTAGTCATATTTAAGCATACATCCATGAACATGAGAAGCCAATATAACAACAATGAAATAGACAAGAGAAATATAGATATAGTGAGGATGACATAGATTGTGCCTAACACCTAGATAAGTCTTTGGTATTGAAAAACAATTACAATATGAGAACTACCAACTTGGTTTAAAACTTTGGTAGAGTCACACGACTCACCTCACCTCACTAATACACTCATACACAAATTCGTCACACCAAGACTCTTTGTCGTAACCATCTCCGCAACCTCCTTCAGTGCACCTAAGATGTGCCCTCAACCATAGACTTGTTGCCTCACACATGCCTACAATAGACCAATATTTCCAGATTTCCCAAAAATCGGCCCAAGAGAATCTCACCCAACTCTGTTCATTGAATCCTCCTCAAGGCAGAATAATTCCTTCCAAGTGGAGTGACTTGGCTCCTTGAGGGAGCTCACCCTTTTTTGTCTACCTCAGAACCGCAGAGCTCTTCTTGCTCTCTTTGTCTTCCAAGATGCCTTCTTTGGTTGTGCACTTTTGTTCTCTTATAGGCACTCCAAAGGTCACCATCATGAATTGTCCCATCCTTTGGGGGTGTCATGCCCCTTCACGAACCCATGTGTCCAAATGAATCATCACGCCCCTTCATGGGCCCGGTCGTCTAAAAGAATCGTCGCACCCATTCACGAAACTGATCGCCCAAACGAACCCATGCACTCGTCAACCATTGTGCCCCTTGAGACTGGTGCACCCAACCTTGGTGCACCCCTCATGTCGGTGCACCCCAATATCGTGCCCCAATATATTGGTCACTTCATACTTGGGCAAGCCCCTTGGCATGTTCGCATGCCTAAGGCATCCAATTTTCCAACTTGGGTGCCGGAGCATCCCCAATTTCTGTCTCCTTGACCACTTGGGCGAAGGTCTCTGCGCCCATCTAGCTAGAGACCTTACAATATTCCTAATAAAAAATCATGTTACTAATATACAATATTATTTTCCTTACTTTATCAATTCCCTATGTAGTTATCTACCTGTATTTAGTGTATGTTAAAAGTGTTCATCAATTGAGTCATGTGTTGGACTCAATGAGAGCCCCACATTATCCTTTGGTTTTCCATCCATTATAACTACCCTAAAACCAATCCACCACAGAGAGAGAGAATCAGTAAGAGAACTTAGATCTTTATAAAATACTCAGATAAGATACACAATAGAAGTTGTATCAAACACCATCAATCCTTGCATTCGATTCAATAGCTTCCTTTTACAATGGAGATGAAACAAAAAGAAGGAAATGTTTCCAAAACGGAGACACAACTCCACATAGAATGTTTCTGAAAGAAAAAACCAAAAATCTACGTAGCCCAAAACAAGGAGGCTCCCAACCCCAATCTAGCTACTATTTTATAAACTTTATTAATCAAGACTTTGTCTTTAGAAACAAAAAATACCATTACAAAATGATGATAAATCCATGACAAAAAAATGGAACTGGAATAAACTAGAGCTGGAGAAGATAAAATCATGGTGCACCTTGCTCCATGGGATGCCCATGTGGCCCAATTCCTCCTTGTTTGGAGTTGGAAACATCCCTGCTTCTGTCACCAGGTGAGGAAAACGTCTTTTGAGTTTATTTGTTGAAATCCATCATGCTTGTGCTAGAGTATCTCCTTTTCTACCCACAAGATATGAAATATACTCGGTAGAATGAGTCTCGTGAATGCATTGCTCCAGAACGATGTCTTCTATAAGAGGCAGTTGGAAATCCGAAATGTTATCCACTAGATGTTGCAATGGAACCACTTCTTCGAGAAGGGATGGATCAAACAACTTTAGATTGTTGTTGTTCATAATATCATGAATTCCTAGTTGCAGAGGAAGATCTAGACGATAGGAATTATCACCAATGCATTCCAGCACTGTGTATGGTCCATATCACAAAGAATACAACTTATGATGATGCCCTTTGAATCTTTGTTTGTCTAACTAAAGCCACACTTTATCTTTGGGTTGTAAAACCAAAGGTGTTTTGTGCTTATCATGTCTTTCTTTGGCACGATCTTGGGAAGCTTGCAATGCTTATGTTACCTACGCATGATGGTGAGAAATTCTCTATATGTATTGTTGAGCGGATATTTTCTCTTTTTTTTGATGTATTGATCCCTCAGAAGAGAGAATCAAGGGCATCTCAGAAGGTTCCAAATGTTGGAAACCAATAAACACTTCAAATGGGGAGTAACCAATCGACGAATGGGAATCTTGGTTATAACTATGTTGGATAATGTGTAGGTAGGTGTCCCATTGTTTGTTCTTCGCAAAATAGGTGCAGAGAGAGTGAACTAGAACATGATTAACAACTCTAGTTTGGTCATCCATTTGCGGATGGAATTTTGTAGAGAATTTGAGGTTACAACCAAGAAGAGACCAAAGGGTGCACCAAAAAATTCTAAGGAAACGAGAGTCACGGTAAAAAATAATGCTTAGAGGTAAGCCAAAGTGTGGCTAGACATTGTGAAAGAATAGCTCAACACTTTGGACAACATAAGTATTTTTGTGACAAGGGATAAAAATATCCATTTTTGAGGAACTACAAACAACATCCTAGTTCGCATCATGCTTGATATAATCCATCAATATGGATTCCCAAGGGAAAGCAGGGATTGGGAGGGGCTGGTAAATACCATGTTTTCTATTAGATGGTTTAGTTTGAGAGCAAAGAGCACAAGAGCGTATGAATATTTCTACTTGTCTAGATAAAGTTGGACAAAAGAAATGGCGAGTGAGATTGAGGATGGTTTTTATGGTGCCAAAATGACCTCCACATGTAGATACATGGGCTTCTTTAATGAGAAGAAGTCTGTCCTTGGACTGCGACACACACAACTGATTAAACTTATATAACCATCCATTTCTAATAGCATAATCAAGAAAAGGAGAACAAATGATTGTCGTGGGATTTTGAAGAGCTGCCCAAATTTCTCCAAAGTCCAGATCTGATTCATACTTGGATTTTCATGCATCATACAAGGAACACCTCACCTCCAAGATGCGAAGTACTTGTACTAGCAGTTGGCTCAACAGATTTTTCATTTTATATGTAGTCCCCTTCTTATTTTTTATCAGCAAATGGAATTGTTGGATGTATGTTGCGCACTTCAAGTCCCTTTGGTCCTGGATCTTTTATGTAGGAGCATCTCCATCAACATTCAAAGATGTCGAGTGGAGGACAACTCTACACTCAGTGCGCGTTCAAATCAGTTTTAAATTCTAGAGGAGGGCACATCATCTTAAATTTTTGAAAACATTGTAAATTAATGCCCTTTTAAATGTTTTGAGGCAAGAGCCATGTATGCACTCCAGATCATTGTAATTGCCTTAACTTTTTGTAGGATTGTACAGATATGGAGCATCCGCTCATATATGAATGTAAATTCTCATAAATTCATAGCGAGCTTAGGAGTAGGATGCTTAAATTATGATGTGATAGTAGTAGGTAGTTAGGAGGGAAGGCTCGAGAAGCCCCTTCATGTATATAATTTATTTTCTTGTTCATTTGGGGTTGTTAAAGTCGTTGTTACTGAGATTAATAGAAAGGAGAAGTAGGGAATCTTTGTAAGAAATCTGTATATGCATGTTTTATTTGAATATAAGAGAAGGAGTTTATTTCAAATGTTTTTTTTCATCCATCTCTGAGATAATTTCTTGAATGGGTTTATTGTCGATGTATTTTACTTGTTCATGTATGCATTTCATGTTTTTATGAATGAACTTGTGAGATTTGGATAAGTTTCAATTATTTCTCTTCTGAAACAATTGGTCAAGGAGAACATAGTGCCCACGCAAGGAATGCGCAGACCAGAAGTTAGGATAGAGTTATTGAATCCCAAGAGAGGTAGAGGTGTGTTCCAGAGGCTACGCAAGGAGTGCGTGCATATACCCCTTGGAGTATATTGTTTTATGTTGAAAGTCCCCTTCAAGGAGTGCAGAATGGCCGACCCTCTTCAGAGTTGTCGAATTTCTCTAAGGTAGAGAGAACATTTTCAAAGGTAATGAGTAGAAGAGTAGCTCAAGGTGTAGATCAAGGGTTGAAACCCTTTGAGTCTTCAAGCACAGAAGGAGTTAGCACTCACAAATCTTCAAGTTTGGGAAGAGTTTGGCCTTCAAATATTCAAGGGAAGGAATATCATCAAAAGACAGAACGAACGTAGATGATTCATCTTAGAATTGGTTGAAGATCCGACAACCGTCAGATCTATGAGAGGTGCACAAGGTTTAAGCATCGAAGCTCTTCAGACTTCACACATTCAGAGTATTCAAAGCATAGAGAAGTTCAAGCCCTCAGAGGCCCCAATCATTGTTAGCCGTCAGATCTCGTGGGGACACGCGTCACACGATCCCACATTTCGGCACCATAGCGCTTCATAGGAACGTCAAGTTGGATTTTTGTGAAGTCCAAGCTTCTAGAGAGCTGGAAGCCCGAATCCCATCTCAACAGTCGGATTCAGTGACACGTGGCATTCGATCAATGCTTCACTGGTTCGTTGTTTGGGAGAAACAGCGGTAGGAGGAGTGAGGAATCCTTGAGACCCGGAGCCCTAGAGTCCATCCAGGCCATCAATTCATTGGCAGGTGTCATCCAACTGATGGGTTCGATGGTGGAAGCTTCGAAAGGTTGGAGGAGAAGAGAGCACCAAAGCACCAGAAGGACGAAGTCATTTCATACCGTTGATCTGCAAGAGGAAACATGGAGGGCGGAAATCTACTCCACTCATCCTTCGTTCGGGAGGTCATGATGCTTGGGATGGGGAAATCCCTGAAGCCTCGAATCCCGAAAAGGATCTGGGCCATCCATTCTGTATACGTTCTGAGCTGTTGATTTGTGATAAGCATGGTTCAGAGATCCTCCACTCTGGAGGATCTGGAGTCGAATGCACCCGGAACTCTCGAAGCCTGGATTTGTGAAGTGTTCACTGGACCATTGATCAAGCAGAGAAAGGATAACCATAGATCTCCTTTGGAGTTCGTCTCTCCGAGAAATTGCATGTAGGCATAGGCAAGACCTGTCGAAGCTCGGAACATCGAAGAGTATTTCCCAACGATGATTTGAATGGAAGCCTACCACCGTCAAACACGTCGAGGATTTGATACTTCACGAATCCATCGATTCATAAGGATTGAGGGTTGTGTTTATTCGATGCCCCCAGGGCATGATAGCTCTGAAGTCCCGAACTAGGCAGAGTTTGAGGAGATAAGCACCAATTTTGAGTCTGGGGTCGTGTGGAGTTAGTGCTTAACCAATGCTTAACCACCAAAAAGCTATTTTGGCCCAAATTTTGGAGGAAAATGCCTATGGAAAGCTAAAGAAGAGGTCCAGGGAGGTCCTAAAGCTTGGGATAGGTAACTCCCTAGAGCCCTAGATCCCGAACAAGATTTGGGCCTTCCATTCTGTATACATTCTGAGTCATTGATCTGTGATGAGCATGGTTCGGAGATCCTCTACTCCGAAGGATTTGGAGGCGAATGCACCCAGAACTCCCGAAGCCTCAATTTGTGAAGTGTTTGTTGGATCGTCGATCAAGCGAAAAAAGGAGAACCGTAGATCTCCTTCAGATTTCAGCTCTTTGGGAAATTGCATGTAGGCGCAGGCAAGGCCTGCCAAATCCCGTATCGCCAAAGATTATTTCCCAATGATGATTTGAACAGAAGCCTACCATCATCAAACGCATCGAGGATTCGATACTTCATGAATTTGTCGATTTGTAAAGATTGAGGGTTGTGTTTATTCGAGGCCCTCAGAGCATGATAGCTCGGAAGTCCCGAACTGGGCAGAGTTAGAGGAGATAGCCCCTGGTTTTGAGATCGAGGTCATGTGGAGTTAGTGCTTAACCAACGCTTAACCACCAAAAAGCTATTTTGGCCCAAATTTTGGAGGAAAAGGCTAGAATTCTTTGTCATACGTACTATAATTAAGCATAGCTTCTGCGAGAGCCTCTGAGTGATATGCCATAGGCTATCATCCCTGTTTGAGAACTGTGCCAATCACAAATTATGACGCATCCGTACTGATCTAAAATGGTTGCTACAAATCGGGAAATTTGAGAACTGGAGTAGAGAATAATGCTTTCTTAAGTTGTGTAAAGTGCTTATCCACATCTGCATTCCAATCAAAGTGTGGTTGGTTGGCCAGCTTATGAAACGATTTTCGAATTGTGAGAAATGTGCTACAAATTTGCGGTAAAAATTGATACCGCCCATGAAACTCTTCAATTGCAGTGCTGAGGTGGGTGCTAACAATTGTGCCAACACTTGAAATTTTGTTGGATCAGGCTTGATGCCTTCTGTATCCATAATGAAGCCCAAATATTGCACAAAATTCTGTCCAAAAAATGATTTCTTCTCTTTGACTTGGAGCTTGTGAGTTCATAGTAACTTAATAACTTGGTGCACATGTTGCATGTGTTTTTCCCACGATCTATTGAAGATCAAAATTTATTCCAAGTAGATCACCATGATCTTTCCCAAAAATGGATGAAACACATCATTAATGAGCCTCATGAATGTGGTTGGGGCGTTGGTGAGCCTGAAGGGCATGACAAGCCATTCAAAGAGACCAAACTTGGTCTTGAATGCGATCTTCCAAGTGTCCACAGAGTGCATTCTCACTTGGTGATAGCCTGCGATCAAATCCATCTTTCTGAAATAAATGACGTCATGCAGGTGATCCATGAGGTCCTCAATCCTTAGGAAGGGGTAATGGTTTTTAACCATGATCTTGTTTAAGGCTCGGTGATTTGAAAATGGAATGAATATGTTTCCAATAGATCTTTAAAATGAAGAAGTCTTGTCTCTTTAAATTGCAAGTGTAAAATGGTATGTGTTTGGGTAATTGGATCAAGTTACTAACACATAAATTCAGTGAGTTTTACTTGAGCATGAGTAACATATTAGACAGATAAAAAGCATCAATAATGAACACATAACACAACAAATGATAAAGAAGTTCACCTCTCTCTTGGGCTACATCTCCTGGTCCATATTCCCTTGGATCATTTTCATTATGCTTAGAAATTTCTCTTACAGTTCTCAAATTACATAATATATGTCTTCAATGGCTTCAGAACATCCAAAAACCCCTAGCTAGGCTTTTTCGACACCTGGTTTGGCCAAAAATTGAAGACGTTACACCTCCTGGAAGTTTTCCCCTTCAAGCTTGATGTACCTTCTCTCCAAAATGCACCTGTGAATGACCAACCTGGATCTTGAAGCGTTCATGAGCCTAAAACCCAACACACACATGCATCTCGCAAAATTAGGCATTATGTCGAACAATTAGCACGAATGGCGCCCCTTAGAGCGGGGGTGTTGGTCGCATGGGGGGCCATATCGCCACGTCCCAACACCTATCTTGGGCCTGTTTGCATGAGTAAGTGTGGTGCTGACAAGTGGCAGGTGCATTGCACGCTGCCCGTTGAATAATGTTAACCCCCCCCCGTGCCAAAACATTAAAGGTATGGTCGCATGGCATCAATAAAACTGAGGGTTTTAAACTCAGGCTATACGCTGGAGGTTCCCACACCATGTCTAAAGGAGTGGTCACATGGTGAGGTTACAATAACCGCAGGATAAACTGGAGTGCTCCATGCACAAAGGGGTAGCGGAGTGGACATGTGGTAAATGTTAAAAACCGCGAGCTATACCAAAACGGGGGCTAAATCTGGAGTGGTCTACATGCACACCAAGGTTTAGAGGAGTGGATATATGCAAAGGTCATATGTGAAAGCACCCAGGGCTAGTGCTGGTGGACTGTGTGTGCCTAAGGTTTATGTGGTGGTCATATAATATGTATTGTGGACCGCGGGTTGGGGCCTAGCCTTGACCCTTTAATTCGTTGACCGAACCCACCATTCAATTCAAATAATTAATTTCAATCATAAGAATTAAGTAACACTATGGGTGGGCTGGTAGCCCAACCCTACCAAATCATTCCTCCCCCCCCTCCGCCCGGAGGTTGCGGGTTCAACTCCTATGGAGTCATAAAACTTTTACCATAGCCAATCACTGGAGGGGTTCCACGTGGCACCATACCATGGGCCATGTGGCACCATACCATTAGCCCAATAAAATGAAACGTGTCAAAATATGATTCATCCACCTGTCTGCCAACATCTGCCCAGTCAGCATGCCAATGCATCTGCCACGTCATTGTATGGTCATACGACCTGTATGGTCAGTTGCCACATCAGTACTGTATGGACTATACGGACTGCACAGTCAACAAAATTTTGCTTGTTTGGCAAAATGAACAGAACGTGATATCTTGCTCATACGAAATCTGTTTGAGCCTGTTCACGTTGCGATTCCAAGTGAAAAACTTTACCATGTTTCTTCATGTCCTCTTGATTTTTGGATTCCCACCAAATGAGTGTTGCACTATCCAATAATAAAGAAGAAAGTTGAATCTTGGTTTCATCATTTGTGATTCTTTGTATCCTACAACACACTTCAATATGACGAATCTAGTTATCTAATTTCTCAACATTTACCTCTCCATTGTACATAGGAAATTCAAACTTAATATCAATCTTAAGAAAAGGAGTTTGTAAAGGAGTTTTACCATGTTCTTTTGGAGAATTTGGAGGTGGTTGTGAAATGGTGGAAGAGGTGGAAGATGGAGGCGAAGGAGGTGGAGAATCACCACTCCCTCCATTTCCCTTTAGCGTTTTATCACCACTGTCTCCATTTCCCTTTGGAGGGTTGGAGCTTTCACCTTGCAATCTTCCATTTCTTTCTTCAAACAAAACTTTGACCATCTCAGTCATGTCATAGAAAGCCTTTCTGAAATTTTCCTCCTTTAAAGGAAGAGTTCAATGACTCTCCTCATGAGCCATACTTGGTGAAAATATCCTTGAAACTTGAGGTGATTTGATAGTTCTCCTTCTTGACAGTTGAGAACTTGTCTCTACAAGTTGAGCTTCTCCTCTTGTGAGCTTCAACCTTGTAAGAATCATAAAAACAAAAACAACTTGCAAAATATCAAGCCTTCAAAAACCAAAGCTCTGATACCAACTTATCTAAAAATGGAATGTATATGTTTCCAATAGATATTTAAAATGAAGAAGTCTTGTCTCTTTCAATTGCAAGTGTAAAATGGTATGTTTTTGGGTAATTGGATCAAGTTACTAGCACATAAATTCAGTGAGTTTTACTTAAGCATGAGCAGCATATCAAACAGATAAAAACTATCAATAATGAACACATAACACAACAAATGATAAAGGAGTTCACCCCTCACTTGGCCTACATCTTCTAGTTCAGCTTCCCTTGGATCATTTTAATTATTCTTAGAAAGTGCTACAGTGCTCAAAATACAAAATAGATGGCTTCAGAACATCCAAAAACCCCTAGTTGGGCTTTTTCGTCACTTGGTTTGGCCAAAAATTGAAGAAGTTACACCTCCTGGAAGTTTTTCCCTTCAAGCTTACTATACCTACTCCCAAAACCTACCTGTGAATGACCAACCCGGCTCACACAACGTTCATGGGCCTAAAACCCAGCACACATGCACATCTCGCAAAATCAGGCATTTTGTCGAACATTTAGCACGAATATCACCCCTTAGAGTGGGGGTGTTGGTCGCATGGGGGGCCATATGGCCATGTCCTAGTGCCTATCTAGGGCCCGTTTGCATGAGTAAGTGTAGCACTAACAAGTGGTGGGTGCGTGGCACGTTGCCTGTTGAATAGTGTTAACCCCCCCACGCCAAAACGTTAAAGGTATGGTCGCATGGCATTGATAAAACCAAGGGTTTTAAACTCGGGCTATACGCTGGAGGTTCTCATGTCATGTCTAAAGGAGTGGTCGTATGGTGAGGTTACAAGAACCATGGGCTAAAATAGAGTGCTTCACCCTCAAATGGGTAGCTGAGTGGACATGTGGTAAATGTTAAAAACCGCAAGCTATACCAAAATGGGGGCTAAAGCTGGAGTGCTCCGCGCATGCCAGGGTTTCGAGGAGTGGATATATGCAAAGGTCATATGTGAAAGCACTGGGGGCTAGTGCTGGTGGACCGCGTGCACCTAAGGTTTATGTGGTGTTCATATAATATGTATTGTGGACCGTGGGCTAGGGCCTAGCCCCAACTCTTTAATTCATCGACCGAACCCACCATTCAATTCAAATAATTAATTTAAATCATAAGAATTAAGTAACACTATGGGAGGGGTGGTAGCCTGACCCTGCCAAAGCATTCCCCCCCCCCACCCGGAGGTCGCGGGCTCGACTCCTATGGAGTCATAAAATGTTTACCACAACCAACAACTGGAGGGGTCCCATGTCGCATCCCGTGACTGGGCCACGTGGCATCCCGTGACTGGGCCACTGGCATCCTGTGACTGGGCCACGTGGCACCATACCATTAGCCCAATAAAATGACACGCGTCAAAATATGATTCGTCCACATGTCTGCCAACATCTACCCAATCAGCATGCCAACGCATCTGCCATGTCACTTTACGACCGTACGACCTATACGATCAACTGCCACTTCAACACTGTACGAACTGCAGAGTCAACAAAATTTTGCTTGTTTGGCAAAATGAATAGAACGTGATATATTTCTCATACGACATCTGTTTGAGCCTGTTCAAGTTGCGTTGGGTTCATAACAATGAGGCCTACGCACATGTCTATTTTGAAGCGATTCCGAGCAGTTTAATTTTTGAGCGAAATTTGATCCCCTGGATCACACCTCCCCATTGGGAATCTTATGGACCTCCAAAAGACTACTTTAGTCAATTTGTAGATGAGGGTACAGTTCCCCCACCTTTCCAATCTCAATCCACTTGGCCTTTCTTGGATTGGTTCCTTTGAGACCAATACGAAACTTGTCATGCCTTGCTTTGTACTTGGCTTGGCTCTTTCTCAATTGTTCTTGAACGGTTTGATGCACAAAATGGACTGGTTCAATGAACTTCTTGTCCTGGTTATAAACATGCTAAAATTAATGTAGATGCTCATCCCAAAACTTAGGATGCTTTCTTTGCAATCTCGCCACCGTCTTGCCTACACCAAAATGGCCAGCAACAAGAGAAGAATGTGCTTCCCTTATCATGTTGACTCTTTCACCCTGTGAAAAACATAGCTTGCCAAGATACAAAAGTTTACCATGCACATAGG
>SNQJ01S0209015.1:0-16120 GCA_010110895.2 Picea sitchensis | reverse complement strand
CCCCCTCTCTCTTTTATACCTCCCGATCTAATTCTCAGTTGAGTTTCCTTTTTTTATTTTACTAAGGTTGTGATTTGATTTTCACTTAAGTTACTTTAACCTTTTCTTTTCTTCCTGAAAGTCACCTTTTTAATCAAATCACTTAAATTTCTTAAGTGACTTTTAGTGCCTCATACCCCTTTTACCCATGGGACTATAGTCTAGAGGGGTGACTAGACTATTTAGTCCATCTTTGTTATTGTTAAGGGGAGGGGGATGTTACAGTGTCCCCTACTGGAAATTGCTGCCCCACAAGCAATCTTGAATTTGTTTGTTGTTTCACATGTTCATTCTCCCAAGAGGCATCTTCTATAGGTAGATTCTTCCATTTGACCAAGTATGCTTTGATGCTCCTATTCCTTAGATGTTTCACTCTTACTCATGTTATCACCATAACAATTTTTGATGGAATCCAAGTCTCGGGATTTAGCGAGGGGCTAGATCGGTGTGGAGACGCGATAATTTGGAGGACGGGTTCACACCTAGCAGAGAAGGGCTAAATCTAGTGGGGCCGCGGGTTTGATGGGACCCAGCAGGCCAAAGATCTGAAGACATCCCAAATCAACAATCACAAAGCATATCGGGCGGGGAACTAGCACAAAGTTAAATCGTTTGAGAGCGGGTCGATAGAAATACCGTGGTTTCAGCTCGCAACCACGTGGCGCCACCAGAGACATATCAGGGCGAAAAGAAGTCTACCCCAAACCGCTTTGCCTCGCCCTCGATATCGGAAAGCATATAGAAAAGGAGGGCCCCGGTCATTATTTTATGATATTTCAAATCATTTGAACATTTGAAAATTAGCATAAACGCTTCGTTCGAACTGAAGCTCAATGGTGAACCAGACTCACGCATTCTCCACTCATTCGTAGGTATTTTTCATCATGGCCATGAACCCTGTCATTTTATGCGTAGCAAAGCAAGGTCCCTCGCCAAACGAAGAATCCCTAATTGACAGAGACTCCGATGTGTTTGACATCGAAATTACAATCTCGCTTGTCTCCGTATCCAGAGCCAATTTGTTAGATAATGTAGGGAGACGAATACCTTTCCTCGAAGCAGTCCAAGCCTCCATAGTCCCTTACGTCGTCAAATTTGCATTCCCTTTCCCAGAATTCATAAGCTGGTGTGTAGAACAATACTCGGAGGAAGAAAAGGTCATTTTAAATAAGTTAGGGTTAGAAGTCTTGTGCAGAGTAGATAGCTCGTCAATTTGACATGCCCTCAGTATACCAGAATCTCCCCCTGCGGCGTTTGAACCCTTCAAGGAAGAGAAGCTAATTATAGTCTACAGAGAATGTCCCCTCGAGGTCAAAACCCTATTTTTGCAGACCATATTTAAACCCGAACATCATTCTAAGAGTCTGTCATTGCCTATGGATGTAAGCGTCATGGTTATTGAAGTCCAGTGGGCATGTTCCATAATCAGTCATATTTTAGGCTTATATAATGACAAATTTGTAGTTGAGGTCACGTTGGGTTTTCTGTTAACCTTTTTTCAGTCAGAGTCCAGTCAATCAATCTGTATCAGTTTTGAAGAGTTCATAGCTGATAATGTACATAAGCAGGTAGTGAACTTCCAATCAATAAGGCACTTTAGCAGGGAGCTAAACACGTAATCTAAGACTCTATTGTTGTTGAAGCCGCTAAGTTCAAGGTGTACCTAAATTTCATAAATGACAAAGATAGCCTGGCTATCACTGCCCGAAGCAGGTGTACTATTGTGATTGAGACACTGGCGAAAAAGCCCCCAGAGTGGGCCCAGAACATTATTAGTTTGTTGAATTCCATGCCCACTGTTGAACTTCAAACCATTGGGGTCAAAGACAGGACTACACTGATCATTTGGGCTAGGAGGATCATTGTTAAGCACAACTTGTTCAAATCAGTTCAAACCAAATCCATACAGATGGAGCAGAGTATACATGAATTCAAGGATCTGTTTGAACAATTGTTTATCAAAGGCCTCCCATCATTTTGGGATGGAAAGGAGAAATTATATGATCTAGAATAATACAATTCCCTCCTCTCCTAGTGCAGAATGGATCATTCCAAGTTTGAAGGCTTGGGAGAAAACCTGAAAGGGCCAAATCTAGTGGAATATTTGGCCACAGATTTTGAGATCTTAAATCAATACAAGATTGTAAAGATCGGGCTGCCAACTATGACTTATGCCACTTGCATCGACCTGGAGATCCTGATAAAGGAAATGATGGATTACGAGATCCCTTCTGACTTATAGTGGAAAGAGATTGTGCGACTAGGCAAGAAAAAATGCAGTTTTCAAGGAACCAACAAGTAGTCTCCAGGTGTCACCAGATTGGTGGGGTTCGACGAAAGATCAAGGCAGGATAGATGGCAAAGACAAAAGGGAGAGCAGGCAGAAAAATCAGTCGTTAGTTTATGAAATGTTTTCGTTAAATCATTGTAAATTGGTTCACATACCGATACTGTCAGTTGAAATTGTTGTAGTCAGTTTTAGAAGCTGAAATGTTTCAGTTTAGCCATTGTAATTGAATTGTATAAGTACTAGAAGTTCTGAATGAATTAACGTTGGCAGAAGTGCAAGGGCACCTTTTAGTTGTTTATGAACTCTATTGTAATTTTCTGGAGTTGAATTGAATACATATGCAGAAGCTTTTGAAGTATCTATGAAAATATTCTAATGGTGGTGATATGAGTTTTGTCTCCTTTCATTGTATGTATTTCCTGTGTTCTTTATTTCCATTTACATTTTCTTCTGTTTAAATTGGAGAGTTAAAGGCCCATAATTCATCTTGTGATTCTCTTGGATTAAGCAATTTAAACTGTGTAATTTCTTCCTAGTTAATTTAGAATTCATTTAAGCAATGCTCTGATGCAGTTATTTGTTTTCTCCTTCCTCTTACACCCTGCTTAAATACAATTTACGACTTAGATTCATTACCTCATTTAGCCTTTATCCTCTAGAGATTTCTACTGGCCAGTCATTGTTTTCATTCATTTTCAGAATTCATCTTGTGATGCTCTCGGCTTAAGCAATTTAAACTGTGTAATTTCTTCCTAGCTAATTTAGAATTCATTTCAGCAATGCTCTGATGCAGTTATTCGTTTTCTCCTTCCTCTTACACCCTGCTTAAATACAATTTACGACTTAGATTCATTACCTCATTTATCCTTTATCCTCTAGAGATTTCTACCGGCCAGTCATTGTTTTCATTCACTTTCAGAATTTCGACTCAATAGCCCTAAATGTCCCTCCCCTTCCTTGCCAACAACTTTATAAAAAACCCCAAAACAAAATAAATCTAGCCACCGATTGCCAAAGAAATATCAAGTGACACGAGAGAGCCCTCTCTGAGTTGAGTTGGATAGTGCCCAACTCTAAAGTAGGTTGAAACAATTACCTCTGTCGTTTGTCTATGAGCCGAACAAAATTTACAGACTGCTAACATTCTGGCGGCGTTGCTGGGGAACGAAAGTGAAATCTTCCCTAGGAAAAACAACTTGAAGCTCTAGTTTTGATCCCTGAGGGTGAAAATGGATCAAATACCTTATTGGCTGAGATTATTTTTGCCCTAGCGACTCCGTTACCAAGAGACCAGTTGCAACAAACATTGTGAGCTAGAAATCCTGGCTCCCAAGAGAATTCACACCAGGAGCAACCCAGACCCAGAAGTTGCAATCCCTGTGTCTGATCCCGAAAAGCTTGTACATAAAAGAAAAGAAAAGAAAGTAATCCTAGTGTTGCATCTAGACTGATGTCTATCCTTACCCAAGGACGGAGTGACGAGCATTGAAAACCTTGAGTTTGACGTGAAATTTGAACAAACTTTGTTTTGAACTAAATCTGAATCTTGTTTGAGCGAGGTCATCTTTGACGAAAAAAGATTCCAAGATTTGATTTTAGCTGCATCTGCCAAGCCTATAGTGATTCACACTCAGAACCAACAACCACTTTGACCCCTCACAACAACCATGGCATCTAGATTTTCTCCTTTCGCACTGCCTATTCAACTACATGATTTACCTCGAGAGTATAACCTAAGGATCAAACTATATGATGTTGAAGGTAGCATATTAGCCCAGAAGCACCTAGATTGGTTTAATGATTTCATAGACTTAGAATAAGTGGACTTTGAAGATGTAAAAATGAGACTGTTTGCACAAATTCTTGAGGGAGAAGTGAGGAAGTGGTTCAGAGCCCTTCCAGCAACTAGTATCGTAGATTTTGAGGCCTTTGAAACCAACTTCCTTGCAAAATGGGGTGACAAGAAAAATCCCCTTCAGATGTTGACCCAGTATAACAACATGAAGAGATCACCTGATGAAAAAGTGCAGGAGTTTTCAGCCAGATTCATAAAGGTCTATAATTTGATTCCTGCTGAGGTAAAACCCCCTCCTAAAGTTTCTCAACTCAGATATGTTGATTCTTTTGAAAGTGATTTTTCTTTGTTATTGAGAGAACGAAGATCTGCTACATCAGATGATATGATGACTGATGCCATAGAAGTCGAAGTGAATCTAATGGATTTAGGAAAGATAAAATCTAACTTTGGCAGGGACATGAATAAAACTCAAGATAAGGCACAACCTTCAACCTCACAAACA
Source organism: Picea sitchensis (assembly GCA_010110895.2). Taxonomy (NCBI): domain Eukaryota; kingdom Viridiplantae; phylum Streptophyta; class Pinopsida; order Pinales; family Pinaceae; genus Picea; species Picea sitchensis. Next base: position 11,491 of record SNQJ01S0209015.1, on the reverse strand, counting down.
TCAGAAGAAAGATTTGAAACGATGATGAGAACCATGGAGAGAATGATGGAAAGACTAGCCCTGGATAATAGGTCTAACCCCAGAGAACATGCTGATGGTCCACCAAGAAATCCGAGGAGACCAACAGTCCCACAAATTATACAAAGAGAACAAAGAAATTAGGGGAATCAGGCAAATCAAGCAGATCAGAGAAATCAAGGGAACCGGGGAAATCAGGCGAATCAGGGAAACCAAGGAAATCAAGGGAATCAACAAATAAGGCCTCCTTTTCAAAATAATTATGTAAATGAGAACTATGATGGATATTTTGAAGACAACATGAACTGCTGTGATGATAAAGAAACAAGGGTTTTTTTGACTAAAGAAGAACATGACCAGTTCATGGATGCAAGTGAGATATTTATGCAAGATGAGGAGGAAAGGTTATCAATAGAAAGGGAAGATTACCAAGCAGGATTGTAGGATGCAATCATGCAATTCCAGAGACAATACAATCTTCGAAATCAGAGAGTGCCTGAAAACCCCCCAAGGGGAAATCGTTCAAAAGGAAATCCTCCAAAAGGAAACCCCAACAAAGAAGCTCGAAGTAACATACCCTCTTCAAGTCAGCCCAAAAAGGATTCTACTGCAAAGGGTATTGTGGAAAAAGGAAAGCAGAAAGAAGAGCCCCAGAGGAAAATATTAGAGGCGAGGAAATAAACAGTCACCAAAGGGGTAGAGAAAACCTCACCCTCATTTAATTTTGAAAGTGAGATGGCCAAGATCAAAATTTATGTACCATTCAATGAATTAATCAAGAATAGCGAATATAGAAATCATATCATCAAGATGCTTAAGATGGAACAAACTTCTGATACCCTGAACATACAAGATGATCACACTGTCATCTTATTTGGACCACGAGTTGAAGAAAATAGTGATAATGAAGAAGTCCCCCCTTTCTATGTCAGCCTGAAAATCCATGATATGACTCTGCATAATGCCATGTTGGATTCAGGAGCATCTCATAACCTAATGCTCAAGGTGGTCATGGACCAACTAGGCCTAGACATCACAAGGCCTTACAAAGACTTGTTCTCTTTTGATTCTAGGAAGGTGAAGTGCCTAGGTCTTATTAAAGATTTGGTGGTATCTTTGGCACAGATCCCAACAAAAAACATGGTTATGGATGTAGTGGTTGTTGATATTCCTCCCAAGTTTGGCATGTTGTTGTCAAGGTCTTGGGCCGCAAAATTAAAGGGAACTCTCCATATGGACAAGTCATACGCCACTATCCATGTCTTTGGTAAAAAAAAAAGGTTGTACAGAGAGGTTTTACTCAAATACATGGTCAGTAACAAGTCACAGTCGAGTAATCATCCCATTTACTCTGTGGAAACTGAGTTGGGATCTTCCATTTTCTTCAATGACCTGTGTTTTGAAGAGAAAGAACCAGAAATTGATATGTCTGACAAAGAGAGATCTAATCAGCAGATTGAGGAGTATTCAGAGAAGCAGGATAACGCAGAATATCAGACATGGAAGATGAGTTCCGATGGAGCTTCCTGTAGAGAAGGAGCAGGGGCTAGCATATGGATCAATCATCCCAAAGGAGATTCAGAATTGTGTTCTTATAAACTTGTTTTTGAGTGCACGAATAACATGGCAGAATATGAAGCATTAATATTGGGGTTGAAGCTTTTGAAAGAATTGGGTTCCAAATGAATTGATGTACATGGAGACCCTGAGCTAATTATCAATCAAATCAAAGGTATAAACCAAGCAAAACATCCCAGATTGAGGGCTTATAGGAACTTAGTACTAGATCTCCTTGAGAAATTTCCAGAGTATAATCTTTCAGCAATTCCAAGAGAACATAATCAGATCGTTGATGCCTTGGCTACTTCAGCAACGTTTTTCAAAGTTCTAATCTTCCCTGACAGAAAATACAAGGTTGAGGTCAAGTACAGGCCAGGATTACCAGATAATATTAAGTACTGGCAAGTTTTTGAGGATGACAAACAAATAGAAAGCTTCCTCAAGATGGAGAATGAATTCGAGAATTTGAACATTGATGAAGAATATTGTGATGAAGAGGTAGATGCAACTGCTTTCACAAAGGAATGGTACTTTGACAATCAAATTGCAGGCAAAGACATAGTTCAGCTAAAGAGAAACATCATTCCCAAGGGTCTGGTCCCATTGGAGAAACTCTTTGATAATAATGATGTGGCAAGAAGTCCAAAAATTACAGTGAATGAAGGGGATGTAAAAGATTGCAATATTGGGACTCAGGAGGACTCAAAGATCATTAAGTTGTCCAGAACACTCAGCCCTGAAGTCAAGGGGAAATATATCAGATTAATGAAAGATTTCCATGATGGTTTTTCCTGGAGATATGATGATTTGAAAGTTTATGACACCAGTATACTTCAACATGTTATCCCAATCAAAGAAGATCATAAACCTTTCAAACATAAATTAAGAAGGATAAATCCTTTACTGATGCCTCTGATTGAGAAAGAGATAAAGAAGTTATTTGAAGCCAAGATCATAGTACCCCTAAGGTTTTCTAAATGGGTGGCAAATATGGTGCCAGCCAAAAAAGAGAGTGGAGAAATCAGGTTGTGTGTGGATTTCAGGAATTTAAACAGAGTATCTCTAAAGGACAACTACCCACTGCCTAAGATGGATCATATTTTATAGAAGGTGGTGGGTTCTCAGAAAATGTCAATGTTGGATGGCTTCTCTGGATACAATCAGATTATGGTGCACCCTGATGACTAGGAAAAGCCAATGTTCACAACTCCATGGGGGACATTCATGTATGCCAAGATGCCTTTTGGGCTCATGAATGCAGGGGCAACATTTCAAATAGATATGGACATAGCTTTTGTTGATGAAAAGGACAGATTCATTGTTATCTACCTTGATGATATCATTGTGTGTTCTGTTTCAGATGAGGAACACCTCAAGCATCTAAGAAGGGCATTTCAGAAGTGTATAAAGTTTGGAATCTCGTTGAACCCTAAGAAGTCAAATTTCGCCATGGAAGAAGGAAAGTTGTTGGGTCATATTATTTCAAAAGAGGGGATAAAGGTAGATCCCAACAGAGTTGAGGGGATATTAAAAATTGACATACCCAGAAGTAAAAAGGAGGTACAGTCTTTCCTGAGAAAAGTGAATTTTTTGAGAAGGTTTATCCCTAACTTGGTTGAAATTATAAAGTATAATACCAACATGCTCAAGAAAGGAAATGAAATAAAGTGGACCCATGATGTCGGAAAATCCTTTGAAGACATTAAAGTGGCATTAACCAAGGCTCCAGTTCTGGCCAACCCAAACTTTAAAAAGGACTTCATATTGTTCTCCTTTGCCTCAGAGCACACGATTGCTGGTGCTTTATTGCAGAAAGATGAGCAGAATTTTGAGAAGCCCATAGCATATTACAACAAGACATTGAGGGATGCCCCTTTGAAATATGATATCATGGAGAAGAAAGCATACGCACTAGTCAAGGCCTTGAAAGAATTCAAAGTTTACATCCTGCATTCCCATACTACTGCTTATGTACCCAATAGCTCTGTGAAAGACATCTCGACCGAACCTGATCCTAAAGGAAAGAGGGGTAAATGGATAGCGGTGTTGTTGGAATATGACCTTGAAATCAAACCCACCAAGTTGATCAAGGGATAGGGGCTTGCAAATCTGATGGCACAGACCAATTGTGAACTCCTAGGAATAAATTTTATTGCAAACTTGTCAGAGGGTGTAGAGGAAGAGAGAAATCCTCAAGTATCCCATAAATTTCTTGACTCCATATGGTATGAAGATATCATCTATGTGTTGAAAAATTTGCAAGCTCCTCTTGAATTTAGTAAAACAAAGGCCAGATTCTTGAAACTGAAGGCATCAAAGTTTTGTATAGTAAATCAATTTCTATATTGGAAAGATCCAAGGGGAATTTTATTGAGTTGTTTGCTAGAAGAAGAAGCAGAAAATACCATCAGAGAGTTCCATAAGGGTGACTATGGGGGTCACCGGTATTGGAAGACCACAATGCATAAGATTTTGAGGGTTGGGTTCTATTGGCCTAGCATTTTTTCCGATGTCTATAAAGAGGTTTCAAAATGCCATGAATGTCGGATTTTTTATGGGAAAGGAAAATTACAGCCTCTACCTTTGAAACCCATCTATGTGGAAGCTCCGTTTAGACAGTGGGGCCTTGATTTTATAGGGGAAATACATCCACAGTCCTCATCCCAACACAAGTGGATTCTGACAGCGACATATTATTTCACTAAATGGATTGAGGCAGTTCCCACCAGCCATGCAACAGATGTTGTTATCATCCAGTTTTTAGAAGACAATATTTTGTCCAGGTTTGGATGCCCAGTCAAGATCATAACAGACAATGCAGTAGCTTTCAAGTCCAAGAAAATAGAGAAATTTTGTAGTGATTACAATATCACCTTCGACCATTCTACATCTTACTACCCTCAGGGTAATGGATTGGCCAAGTCCTCAAATAAAATCTTAGTCAGAATTATCAAGAAATTGTTGCAAGAAAATAAAAAGGCCTGGCACAAAAAGCTCATCCATGCACTATGGGCTGACAGAATCACCCAAAGAGATCTATAGCCACATCCTCTTTCTAGATCATTTATGGTACAGAGGCAATCTTTCCAACTGCATTGGGGTTTCCAGTGATGAGGTTGTTACAGGAGCAGGATGCAGAAACAAATGCCACTCGAAGAAGAAAGGATGAACTAATCAGTGTCCAAAAAACCAGGGAAAAGGCTTTCAATAATGCCCAGCTGCGCCAAGACAAGATCAAAGAGGATTTCGACAAGCATACCAAGGTGGATGACTTCAAACTGGGAGACTTAGTATTAAAATGGGACGCCAGAAATGAAGATGAGGGAAAGCATGAGAAGTTTGACCATCTATGGTTGGGACCATTTGAGATTGCAACATACTGTGGAAGTAATGCCTACATACTACATGAGATTAATGGAGACATCGTTGGAGGAGGGCCTGTGAATGGCAAGTTTTTCAAACATTATATTGTTTAAACAATCGTCACCCCTCCCATTCATTGTACATAATCGTTTTTGTGTTTTCTTTTCGCATGAAGAGGGTGGAATAAAAGCAACATAGTTGAAGCTTGAGGTGAAGGCCCTAAGATATGTTGGGTCGTTTTTGAGTTTTTTAATAAAGGTTGGTGGATTCAGATTGCAGAAATAAATCAGAACCCAATGGGTAGGCACTCAGTCTACTGTTCTTTGCTACCTCGTAGGGAGGATAGCATCCCCAGTTGGACCCTATGTTATCACCATAACAACTTTTTATGGAATCCAAGTCTCGAGATTTAGTGAGGAGGTAGATCGGTGTGGAGACGCAATAATTTGGAGGACAGGGTCACACCTAGCAGAGAAGGGATAAATCTAGCAGGGGAGTGGGTTTGATGGGACCCAGTGGGCCAAAGATCTGAAGACATCCCAAATCGACGGTCACAAAGCATATCGAGCAGGGAATTAGCGCAAAGTTTAATTGTTTGAGAGCGGGCCAATAGAAATGTCGTGGTTTCAGCTCGCAACCACGTGGCGCCACCAGAGACATATCGGGGAGAAAAGCGGTCTACCCCAAACCACTTTGCCTCACCCCCGATATCGGAAAGCATATATAAAAGGAGGCCCCTCGATCATTATTTTATGATAGTTCAAATCATTTGAACGTTTGAAAATTGGCGCAAATGCTCTGTTCGAAATGAAGCTCAATGGTGAACCAGACTTGCGCATTCTCCACTCATTCACAGGTATTTTTCATCATGGCCATGAATCCTGTCATTTTATGTGTAGCAGAGCAAGGTCCCTCGCCAAGCAAAGAATCCCTAATTGACAGAGACTCTGATGTGTTTGACACTGAAATTACAGTCTCTCTTGTCTCCATATCCAAAGCCAATTTATTAGATAATGTAGGGAGACGAATACCTTTCCACGAAGCGGTCCAGCCTCCATAGTCCCTTACGTCGTCGAAGCCGCATTCCCTTTCCCGAAATTCATAAGTTGGTGTGTAGAAAAATACTCACAGGAAGAAAAGGTCGTTTTAAATAAGTTAGGGTCAGAGGTCCTGTGCAGAGTAGATAGCCCGTCAATTCGACACACCCTTGGTATACCAGAATCTCCCCCTGCAACGTATGAAGCCTTCAAGGAAGAGAAGCTAATTACAGTCTACAGAGAATGTCCCCCCGAGGTCAAAACCCTATTTTTGCAGACCATTGTTAAACCCGAAAATCATTATGAGAGTTTGTCATTGCCTATGAATGTAAGCATCATGGTTATTGAAGTACAGTGGGCCTGTTCCATACTCAGTTAGATTTTAGGTTTAGATAATGAAAAATTTGTAGTTGAGGTCATGTTGGGTTTTCTGTTAACCTTTTTTCAGTCAGAGTCCAGTCAATCAGTCTGTATCAGTTTTGAAGAGTTTATAGCCGATAATGTACACAAGCAACTAATGAACTTCCAATCACTAAGTCATTTTTTCAGGGACCTAAACTCGTAATCTGGGACTCTATTGTTGTTGAAGCCGCTAATTTCAGGGTGTACCTAAATTTCATAAATGACAAAGATAGCATGGATATCACTGCCCAAAGAAGGTGTATTGTTGTGAACGAGACACTGGCGAAAAATCCCTCAGAGTGGGCCCAAAACGCTATAAATTTGTTGAATTCCATCCCCACTGCTAAACTTCAAACCATTGGGGTCAAAGACAGGACTACACTGATCATTTGGGTCAGAAGGATCATTGCTAAGCACAACTTTCTCAAATCAGTTCAAACCAAAGCCATACAGATGGAGCATAGTATACATGAATTCAAGGATTTGTTTGAACAATTGTTTATCAAAGGCCTCCCATCATTTTGGGATGGCAAGGGGAAATTATACGATCCAAAAGAATACAATTCCCTCCTCTCCCAGTGCAGAATGGATCATTCCAAGTTTGAAGGCCTGGGGGAAAACCTGGAAGGGCCAAATCTGGGGGAATATTTGGCCACAGATTTTGAGATCTTAAATCAATTCAAGACTGTAAAGATCGGGCTACCAACTATGACTTATGCCACTTGCATCGACCTGAAGATCATGATAAAGGAAATGATGGATTACGAGATCCCTTATGACTTATAGTGGAAAGAGATCGTGCGGCTAGGCAAGACAAAATGCAGTTTTCAAGGAACCAACAAGTAGCCTCCAGGTGTCACTAGATTGGTGGGGTTCGACGGAAGATCAAGGTAGGACAGATGGTGAAGACAAAAGGGCGAGCAGTCAGAGAAATTAGTCGTTAGTTTATGAAATGTTTTTGTTAAATCATTGTAAATCGATTGACATACCGATACTATTAGTTGAAATTATTGTACTGAGTTTTAGAAGCTGAAACGTTTCAGTTCGTCCATTGTAATCGAATTGTATAAGTACTAGAAGTTTCGAATGAATTAACGTTGGCAGAAGTGCAAGGGCACCTTTTAGTTGTTTCTGAACTCTATTGTAATTTTCTGGAGCTGAATTGAATACATATGAAAAAGATTTTGAAGTCTCTATGAAAAGATTCTAATGGTGGTGATATGAGTTTTGTCTCCTTTCATTATATGTATTTCCTGTGTTCTTTATTTCCATTTACATTTTATTCTATTTAAATTGGAGAGTTAAAGGCCCATAATTCATCTTGTGATGCTCTCGGCTTAAGCAATTTAAACTGTGTAATTTCTTCCTAGCTAATTTAGAATTCATTTAAGAAATGCTCTGATGCAATTATTTGTTTTCTTCTTCCTCTTACACCCTGCTTAAATGCAATTTATGACTCATATTCATTACCTCATTTATCCTTTATTTTCTGGAGAGTTCTACCGGCCAGTCATTGTTTTCAACACTTTCAGAATTTCGACTCCATAGCCCTAAATGTCCCTCCCCTTCCTTGCCAACAACTTTATAAAAACTGCCAAAACAAACTAAATCTAGCCATTGATTGCCAAAGAAATATCAAGTGACACGAGAGAGCCCTCTCTGAGTTGAGCAGGCTAGTGCCTAGCTCTAAAGTAGGTTGAAACAGTTACCTCTGTCGTTTGTCTATCAACCAAACAAAATTTATAGAGTGCTAACACCTCCAAAATATCTTCTGGTATCAAGATCAAGTGCCCTTCTTCATCAATAGGTGGTAGCTCATCATTAGCTACGACATGCTATCCCAAGGCCCTTTTTGGGCAAGATACATGGAAAACATTGTGAATTTTGCTTCCCTGGGGGAGTTCTAACTCATATGCCACTGACCCAACTTTCCTTTGCACTCTATATGGACCATAAAATCGAGGTTTTAGCTTTTATACGCCCTTTCTCTTAAGGGATGACTATCTGTAAGGTCGTAGTCTCAAGTACACCAAGTCCCCAACCTCAAATGTGTGCTCCACCTTGTGTTTATCTACATACCACTTTTGTTGGTTCTGTGCCCTTTGCAAATGATCCTTGAGTTCCTTGAGGATGTCTTGGCTCTCATGTACCCATTCTTTAGCTATAGGAGCTATGTTGTCTCCAAATACAATCTCAACAAAGGTAAGGGGTTCATAACTGTATAAAGCTTTAAACGGAAACATGCCTATTGGCTTGTGATGAGTAGTGTTGTAGCAATATTCTCCGAGATAAAGCCATCTAACCCAAGATTTTTGGTACCCTGATACATAATTGCAGAGATATCTCTCCACCCATTTGTTCACAATCTCAGTTTTCCCATCTGTCTGTGGATGGTAGGTAGTGATGGGGGTTAAAGTAGTGCCTACTAGCTGAAATAGTTCATGCCAAATGATGCTCATGTACTTGTTGTCCATGTCACTCATTATAGTCTTGGGTAGCCCATGTAGTCTGAAGATCTCTTTGAAAAAAAAATCTGCCACCTGAGATGCGTTGAAGTCCATGGAGATAGCAAAGAAGTGAGCAAATTTAGTCAAATAGTCAACCACCACAAAGACATAATCCTTCCCTTGAGTTTTGGGAAGACTTGTAATAAAATCCATAGATATGCTCTTCTATTTGTGCTCAGGAATAGGGATGGGCTATAATAGATTTGCAGGATGTTTGTGCTCATCCTTGTTCTGTTGGAAAATGGTACATTCCTTGATATGGCACATAACCTCTCCTTTTTAAGCCCTTCCAAGCAAATCTTTCCCTGATCTGTCTATAGGTTTTAAGAAATCCTTGATGACCTTCCAAGGAAGCATCATGGAATGCTTGAAGCACTCTTTTTTTGAATGAGGATTCTGGAACCAAATAGATTCTCCCCTTGTAGTAAATAATATCATTCATAATCTTGTACATGTCATCATGTATTTGTCCATCCATCAACTCACACTCAAATTTGTTCTTTGAGTATTCTATCAATAGGAGAGATTTACAATCAATAGATATTTCTGACATAGTGTATGTTGAAGGTCTTATGGATAAGGCATATGCCACCACATTGTTCTTCCCTTTGACATACTCAATGTGAAAGTTGTATGCGTGGATCTTGCTTACCCACTTTTGTTGCCTTTCATTAAGATCCTTCTATGCAAGGAAGTATTTGAGACTGTTATGGTTTGTCCTAACCACAAATTTCGCTCCAACTAGATATTGCTTGAATTTGGCTAGAGCACACATTATGGCTAGCATTTTTTTTTATCATAAATGGTATATAGTAGTTCAGAACCCCTCAATTTGCGACTCTCAAAGGAAATGGGATGCCTATTCTACATAAGTACCGCTCCAACACCTTCCCCAAATGATCCGGGTGGATATTGGTGGCCACCCACCTATTCCAACTGGCTCCTCTTATCAATTTTTAGTTCAACACGTTCTTTTGTACTTCTTTGTAATTGTGGGTTCTACACTTCTGAGGCTATATGAAGCCCTACACATCTTTTGGGTGGATACTAGTGGCCTCTCACCTAATCCAACTGGATTATTTTGTATGTTTTCGTGTTAGCACATCTTGTTGTACTTCCAGGGTCATTTTGGAGCCCTAAGCACTGTTTTTTTGGCTCACCACAGTCAAACTATAGATGGAGTCAAATTTTGACGGAGTAATGTGTAATTCTATAAAAGACCTTTCCAATGGGCTATCATGTGCCTAAAATGAAGGTCCTATGCAAAATTTTCGACCCCGAGAAGTTGAGGTACCAACTTACCCATAAGGGCCCACATGACTTTTGGTGTTTCACCTCCTATGGTTAGGTTTTTGGATGTCTAGGTTTTTGGCATTCATGAGTAATATCAGAAAGGCCTTTGGAGCCTCGTTGTAATCATTCTGCTCAGACGGATGTGCATAGCAACGACGTCGCTTCTCAGAGATAGCTACCACCATTCGAGTAAGTGTTTCAGTTCTACAGTTTTATAGTTTCAGCCTATTTCATTTATTCAATAAAAGATATTGTTCACTAGATATCTGTGTTGTTCTTCATATCTCTGTGTTTATTGTATTCAGTTTGTTAATCAGTTCGTTCCACTCCTAAATCCGGATAATTGGTATCAGAGTGGTTTGCTCTTCATTTATTTTTCTTCATGCATGTCCCCAACAAGCTCTGGGTACAAGAAGTTGGGACTCGAACCAATCAAACCGTTGCAATATCGGTAGCGTCGAGCCCGACAACAACCCATGTGAGACAAAAATAAGGATGATAGAGTAGAAGATCCTTTTAAAATGTTGCTCGAGGAAGCCCTTGCGCGACAAAGGAATGAAATGATGGACAACTTTGCACAGATCTTTTGGTGACTGCCCACAGGAGAAGCATCTTCTTCAAGCGGCCATGCAAACCCCTTCAAGGTACAGGTAAATGTTGATATTCCATTATTTGAAGGACTGATAGATGTAGATGTTGTAGATAAATGGTTGAATCTGCTCGAAGGGTATTTTTCGGTCCATAATTTTTATGATAGGGAAAATATTACTTTTGCACTCCTCAAGGTTGTCCCCCATGTTAAGCACTGGTGGGACACTTACTCTGAGAAAAGGGCCATAGAGGAATCTGCCATATTTAGATTCCTTCTGGGATGTCATTAAAGAACAATACTACCATGTTAAAAGCTACGAGAACCAGTACACCAGATGGACCACCCTGCGTCAAGAAAGGGACCAGACAATACCATATTTTACCAATATTTTCCATACCTTGCACACCAAGCTGGGTATCAAAGACTCTGAGCGACATCTGGTGCTCAAATACCGTGGCTATTTCCATAGATACATTCAAACAAAAATGGAGTTTCTGGACATCGCCTCATTAGGTATGGCTTATAGATATGTTGTCAATATCGAGCAAAAATTTAAGGAGAAGAGGCAAGAATTTGGAACTGCAAATTCCTCAAAGTCGAAGTAGGGAAAAGGTGGCCCCAACCCACACTGCAAGGGACAGACCAAATATGGTCACTCTCAATACAACCGGTCCAATCTGCAACACAAGAAGGGCAATGAGAAGATGAAGAAGGACACG
>SNQJ01S0209013.1:0-16120 GCA_010110895.2 Picea sitchensis | reverse complement strand
ATGAAAATAATTAAAGAACACTGCAATGGGAGATAAACATTGCCTTACTTTAGAAGGAAGGCCGATTTTACAAGGTGCTAGCTTGAGAATGGCTTCCTTGGAGGAAACTCATCCCACTATGCCCCAAGCACCACACCAAATGGAATGGAGGATAAAAGCTAATGAAATATATGCATATAAAAGATAATGAAATAAAATCTACAGTTAGATGAAAATAATAGCAAAGTTAGGGATCCCTGAAAGAGGGAAAGGATAAATCATGGCACAAACTATGCTGAAATTACATATAGTGATAATTTCATCAATTCCTTTTGATAGGAGTTCTGTGTATGTAAATTGATAAACAAAATAAATGCAGAAATTTATCCTTTAGGTGCATCCATGAGAAGATATTTTACTTCTTTTGTATGATGTGTAGCACATTAACACTCCAACAAGGAATAAGGAGATGAATAACATTTATAGAACTCCCCTCCATAAGTTATACATCAACCTTGTTCTTGGGAGCTTATCTACTTTCTGCATTTGGTAGGAACTAGCTACTTTCTGGCATATTCTCTTGCTATTTTATAGTAACAATTATAATCGATAGGGAACATCATAATTGATTATATCTCAAAAGGTAAACAAACAAACAAAACATAGTAAAATTGTGCAATGCAATTATCAAAGTTATATCCAAAACATTTACCACAATTATGACTCAATGTAAAACCTACATACTCAAAACTATCAAAATTGTTTTAAGTTATTAACTTATGCTAATTTATGTCATATGAACAAATGAAATATTATTTACATTATCATAGTATTCTTAAATCGTAAACTTCATTTTCAAGTACAAATACAAGACAATGAAAGAGAACAAAGCCTAAAAGGATAAATTAGCTATTGTTCAAGCATTGCTATCACTATTACACATATCAAATGCAAGTGAAAAATTATAATTAATGTTCATTGAAATTATGTTTATAATGAGAGGGGGGTACAAAGAGTTAAATTTGGAAACCATTGTGGGAGAAAAACACAAAAACTTATCTTTATAAATGTATGTACGCACCAACCTACTAGAGACACTAATCCCTTGAGGATACAAGTGGATATTGGTGGCCACCCACCTATTCCAACTGGCTCCTCTTGTCTGTTTTTAGTCAGCACGTTCTTATGTACTTTGTAATTATGGGTTCTACACTTCTGGGGCTGTCTGAATCCCTACAAATATTTCAGGTGGATACTGGTGGCCTCTCACCTAATCCAACTGGCCTATTTTGTATGTTTTCATGTCATCACATCTTGTTGTACTTCCAGGGCCGTTTTGGAGCCCTAAACAATGTTTTTTGGATCACCACAGTCAAAATATACATAGACTCAAATTTTTATGGTGTAATGTGTAGTTCTCTTAAATACCTTTCCAACGGGCTATCACACACCTAAAACGAAGGTCGTATGCAAAATTTACGACCCTGGGAAGTTGAGGTACCAACTTACCCATATGGGCCCACATGACTTTTGGTGTTTCAACTCCTAGGGTTAGGTTTTTGGATGTCTAGGGTTTTGGAATTCATGAGTAATATCAAAAAGGCATATGGAGCCTCACTGTAATCATTTTTCTCATACAGATGCACATAGAAACCACATCTCTTCTCAAAGATAACTACCACCATTCGATCAAGTGCTTCAGTTCTGCAATTTTACAGTTTCAGCCTATTTCATTTATTCAATAGAAGATATTGTTCATTGGATATCTATGTTATTCTTCATATCTCTATGTTTATTGTATTCAGTCTGTTAATTAGTTTGTTCTTCTCCTAAATCCAAATTAGTGGTATCAAAGCGGTTTGTTCTTCATTTATTTTTCTTCGTGCATGTCCCCAACAAGATCTGGGTACAAGAAGTTTGGAATCGAACCAATCAAGTCATTGCAAGATCGGTCGTGCCGAGCCCAAAAAAAACCCATGGGGGATGAAAAGAAATATGATGGAGCATGATATCCTATTAAAATGTTTCTCTAGGAATCTGTTAAGGTCCTAACCCGCACATAGGTAGATCAATGTATTCGGATGTAATAAAGGTCAATATTAATAAGACCTTTCAATAAAATAGAATAAGGCGGATGTAAGAAGACCTAATAGAAGCTTCCGCTTCTAGAAGGATTCAATAGAAGATATTGTTCATTGGATATCTATGTTACTCTTTCATATCTCTAAGGTTTATTGTATTCACCTAATTAGTTTGTTCTTCCCAACCAAATTATGTACCAAAGCTGCTTGTTCTTCATTTATTTTTCTTCAATCATGTCCCCAAATAAGATCTCTGGGTACAAGAAGTTTGGAATCAACCAATCAAGTCATTGTAAGATCGGCCGTGCCGAGCCCAACAAAACCTGGTATGGGGATGAAAAGAAATATGATGGAGCATGATATCCCATTAAAAATGTTTCTCTAGGAATCAAGTATATCCCAACCCGCACATGTGGATCAATGTATTCGACAATAAAGGTCAATATTAATAAGACCTTCAATAAAATAGAATATATGGATGTAAGAAGACCCATTAGAAGCTTCCGCCGAAGGATCTCCTCTAGATGCTTCTTTAGTATAAACATGAGCTCTAGGGTATGAGAACCCTAGCTTGATATTATTGTAATAGAGTGTCGCTCAATTGGAGGTTGCCCCTCAAGAGGTCTGGGAACATTGCTATTTGATTCAAAGTGCTATTTCATAATTTCGTGAATCATTTCGTGGTAACGTGAAGATTATTCTCGATATTTTACTGTTATTTTGTTTTTTCTAGCATTTCGTTTTTGTTCCGCATATTTTATATATCCGGTATCTTGCAAGTGGTATCGAAACACTTTCCTTGGCGTAAATTGTGGGTATTTTTTCGTGGTAGAGACGTGATTCTGCCTTTGGCCACAGATTTATCGCTACGATAAACCCGCGGTCGGGGAGTAATACACGATGAAATACAAGTGGTTCTTAAGTGCACGCTTTGTTGGCCACAATTCCTTGTAACCCCCGTTGGTACCCCTTCGAATGGTAGCGATCGACAACACCTCGTGTACCTGACCGCCTAGATTTCTTTGAAGCCCTCTCAGAGATAAACTCCATCTACGGGCCGGACCGCTATAGTGTCACTTTCAAGAACAACAAAGACTCTGAAGATAATTCTCTAGTAAATTGGTAGCTCCGTAGTATGGATAAGGGTAATGTCTATCCTCCTTAGTTAGTGCCCTCGAGATATTGGACCGAAAGTACCACCGTTGACCCCGCATCGCATATCGTGAGAGCTTGCTAGCAATGTGGCGCAAAAGCCCTTGTCCGTAGAACCCTTGATTACCTAGCCCTTGGGGAACATAACAACAATATAAACAAATTAAACCATCGAGATATATTTCCATGCATCTATGTTCGGGTTTCCAATTAAATACACATCTCTTTCTGGTTCAGAATTTGGGGATTTCAAGACTGCAAAATTTTTCGTAATTCAAAGCATAACCCCACAAATGTAAAAAAAGTCCTGGAAATTTTTCACCATTATTTCAGACCCATCCCATTAGATTCCTCTCTTCGCCCTCATCACTTTCCCTCCATATCATTTTTCCCGCAAAAATTTCACCCCACCGTGACCCTTTCCGGGCCACCCATTTTTTCACCATTATTTGAGACCCATTCCATTAGATTCATCTATTTTCCTTATCACTTTTTACCCATATCATTTTTCTCTCTCGCAGTAATTCCCACCCCTGCTCAGACCCCTTTCTACCAATCTGGCCATCATGGCTCCAAACCCGTAAATCCAAGAACTAGAGTCTCGCCAACACCTCCGCAACATGGTTTGTTTGAGACCAAATAAGAAGTGCAACAACTCAAGCATACTATTGCCTCCCGTGATGCCTCCAAGGAGCTCAGCCCCGCCCAGGAGAAGGCCAAGGAATTCTCGCAATGGCGGAAGTCAAAATGAACTTGAATCTCTGCCGTTGTAGCACTGCACTAAACCTGGGACCCTCTCATGACCCTTCGAGGGGATACACATAAAAAGACCTAAGGTGAAACTTTCCCATTCCTTCTAACCACATCACTTTCAAAGGGACATATGCCTCATGTGTGGGATGTAACTAAATTTGATGGCTCGTACTCTAATCGGGTTGGGTCACACAAATGGAACATTATTTCTCTACAACACAATGCATGACTTGGCTAAATCCCGTGTATGGTATGTTCTCCATCTAGATCAAGAACACCGGCAATGGTGGCAATGGAGAAAAATTTCCGGCTAAGGGATATGTTTGGACCCAATTGCTGTCGAAGCTTTATGAACGGCTTGGACACTCCACACCAACCATTTGGGCTGCTTTGACAAAATTGAAGCAATCGTGCACAGTCGAAGACTTCATAGTCGCATTTGAGCGCCCGGTTTTTCAATGAGGGGCATGACCGATGCTTTCTTCGAGTGCTTTATCGCTGGCCTCAAGGAGGAGGTTAGGGCCCATGTCCCATGGCTCGACTCCATTTAATTTGGGTGGAGGCTACCAACAAAGCCAAATAAGCACAACAAATTGTTTCCTCTCAAAACTGTGAACCTTCCTTTTTCCGCTACTCTAAACCAAGAGAAACCCCACTACCCTCCTCATTTCCCCTTTAAAAATCCAAAATTGACCCGGGGTTGAAATGATGAACGACAACTCAAAGGTCTCTATTATAACTATGACAGTCATTTCCTGTGCACAAGTGTAAGGAAAAAAAGCTATTTATGGCCATCTCTCGAGGGATATTTCATATACATCGCATGACGACACTTCCCCCTGCTCCTTGTGTCACCAAACCTCTCAAATAAACCTCCTTCCGAACCCCCTAGAACCTGTATCATTTCCTAAATGTTTCACCAAATTTCCAAAATCTCAAGCTAATCGGTTATACTGCTAATGTAGTTGTCATCATCTCGAGTTTCGATAGTGGCAAGACCTACAACTTTATTCATCACAGACGCTTCAAGAACCCACCTATATCCATGTCAAGTAATACCTAAATCATGATTGCCAATGGTGGCTTTATGCGAAATGTGGAGGGCGCTATGAAAATGTGCACCTCCAAATAGGTGACTACAAACTCAAACTCATAAGGTTTGCTATTGACATGGGAGGTCATGCATATTGTATTGGGTGCCGAATGGCTCAACCCTCGGGTCCCATTCTCATGGAATTTCGTATCCTAACCATGCAATTTGACCATGCCTACAAACAGCAAGTTTCAAGGAATCACCGCTGGTTCACTTGAAATCAATGCTCATCGCATGGAGAAATTGCTCTGTGGCTGGGTCATTCTGCAAGTCATAGCCCAACTCCATGCCATCTGCCACAGATCCCACCTGCGTCTCTAAGACCTCCAAGCCCCTTGTCTAAACATCAAATAGTCTTTTCCACTCCCCTGCCTCCCCCTTCCCGCTGTGTCCATGATCATTCCATTCTGTCCTGGAAGCCTTCCCCCAACATACGCCCATATCAGCCACCCCTTTGCCCAAAAGAATGAAATTGAAAATGGTCCAGAAACTCTTTACTGGAGTCATCCATCCTAGTACGAAGTCCCTACTCCTCCCTATTGCCATGGTACTAAAGAAAGAAGGTTCTCAGAGAATGTGTCCTCAATTTCCGTGTTCTCAATAAACTCATCAAAGACAAATTTCTCATTCCGGCCATTGATGACCTCCTCGATGAACCGAGTGGTGCTCCAATTCTTCACCAAACTTGATCTTCGGCCGCAGCACTCAAACTGCATGAGAGTCCTGGACAATCCCAAGATGGCCTTTCGTGACTCCAAGGAGGGGCCACTATGAGTTTTTGGTCATGCCCTTTGGGCTTGTGTAATGCCCTCCACCTTCGGGGAGTTCTCAAGGAACCATGTCTCTCACCTTTCTTCTCGGCCATTTTGTCTCTAGTTTTGATGACCTCCTCATATATAGTAAGACATGGAAAGACATCTGACTCATGTGGATAAAGCTCACTCGTCCACAAGACTAGCTTTCCTCAGATAATCTAAATGTGCCTTTGGTGCATCCTAAGTAGAATACTTGGGTCATCTATGGGAAAGGATGGCGTTAGGGTGGACCCGAAAAGATTGTGCCGCGTAAGATTGGTCATGACCCCTAAGACTCTCTAAAAGCTTCATGCGGATTTTGGGCCCTCACAGGTATTATCAGTAAGTTCACAAGAACTATGGAAAGATTGCAACACCTCTGGCCTCCTTAAAAGAACTCTTTCATTTGGACCCCAACAGCTGCTCAATCTTTCAAACTTTGAAGATGGCTGTGCACCACCGTTCTCGTTTCTCCCGACTTCACAAATACATTTGTGTTAGAATGCGACGCATCATGGAAAGGAATTGGATTAACCTTATGCAAGCAGTGTCGACCTTTGGCTCCTTTTACGAAAGGCAAAACAACTATCCCAAAAGAATCGGGTAAACCTATTTTATGAAAAGAAATGTTACATCTTTGTACGCGTATTGAATTATGGCGTCCTTATTCTTGGGGCAACGATTTCAAATTAAGACAGAATTCATCAAAGCCTCAAATAATTTCTCGAACAACACATTTCCTCCCAAGAGCAAATGTAAAAAATACTAAGCTCTTTGGCTATGATTATGAGATCATTTACAAGAAGGGAAAAGACAATGTAGTATGCATGACCATTCCGGAAATAAGGAAGACGGTTAATCCATTTTTTTCTCATTCCTTCATTGTTTCGACATCGTAAGTCGCGGTAACCGTGAATGGTCAGAAGACCCCAAAGTTCGTGATCTAATTCAGTAACCTGCATCAAGGCACAAGCCCCCTGTGGTACTCTTGGTTTGGATGAGATTCGATAAAAAGGTTGTTTGTATTGAAGTAAACAATCCAAGTTCAAATCCACTCAGACTGAAGCCCATACACCCATAGCGGGCACCTCGTGGTTCACCAAAACTTATGATAGAGTTAAACGCTCCTTTTCTGGGATGGTATAAATTAGGACATCCGTAAGTTTGTGGTCGAATGTGAGGTATGCCAACGCAACAAAGGAGAAATACCAATCTCCAGCACACCCAACCGCTTCCAATTCCTCCCGATATTTGGAAGGATATATTCATGGATTTTATTACAGGCTTTACCCAAATCGGAATAACCGGTAATGGTGGTGGTGGATCATCTTCCAACATGCTCATTTTTGTGCCTTCACCACCCATTTACTACATCCACGGTTGGCTCAAATTTTCATGGATCGTCTTCAAGCTTCATGGCATGCTAAACTCTATTGTCTCCTCGATCAGACCCAACTTTCACAAGCAATTTTTGCAAGAACTCAAGCTACAAGGTACACAATTGCATCTCACCAGCCTTTATCATCCCTGCATTGCATGGTCAAATGCAAGTCATCAACAAGTGTTTGGAACCTATCCTGAGGTGATTTTCATCGGAAAAAAAACACCAATGGCCTTACTGGTTACCCTTTGCCGAATGGTGGTACAACACCATACCATGCAACCACTCACATGACTCCTTTGAAGCAATATATGGACGTAATCCACCGCTATTTCTCTCATATTTACCGTGTACCTCGAAGGTCCATGCGGTTGACCATACACTTACATTTTGAGAGGATATCCTTCATACCTTTAAAGAGAACTTGGTCATGGCCTGTAATGTAATGAAGAAAGAAGTAGATCAAGGTCGCTCATAACGCCAATTTGTAGAAGGGGATCGTGTGTTTCTAACAACAACCATATAAGCAACTTCCCCCAAGGCCGAAAGTGCTAAGGTCGGGCTAGCACTCCAAATTTTATGGCTCCACGCTTCTAAAGCTGGGATAAGTCGCATATCACGGCTATGCCCAACAATGGGTTACATCCTGCTTTTTCATAAGTCAGCTTGAAGAAGGTGATTGGAACTCAGTACCAAACTCAAACCAAATTCTCCGTAGAAGTTAGTCAAGAAGGATCCATTTGGCTACAAGGCCTTTGGACCATAGGGAGCGAGTCTCCCATCAGAACCATCAAGGAAGTGCTAGTACGTGTTGGAAAGATATGACTCCAGTTAGATGCAACTTGGGGAACCAGCCTACCATTCTCACAGCTAGCCTCATCTCGAGCTTTGAGGACAAGGTTGTTTTTATGGGGGTGGACATGTTAAGGTCCCAACCCTATTACATAGGTAGATCAATGTATTCGGATGTAATAAAGGTCAATATTAATAAGACCTTTCACAAAATAGAATATATGCATGTAAGTAAACATCCATTAGAAGCTCCGGCTTCTAGAAGGATCTTCCTCTAGATGTTTTTTGGTGATAAATAGGAGAGTAGAGGGTATGAGAACCCCAAATTGAATATTATTGTAATAGATATATTCACTACTGGAGGTTTCAGAAGAGGCCCTCAGGAACATTGCTATCCCATTCAAAGTGCTATTTGCTATTTCGTGAATCATTTCCTGTATTGTGAAGATTATGCTAGATATTTCACTGCTATTATGTTATTTCTAGCATTTTGTTTATGTTCTACATAATTTTTATATCCAGTATCTCAAGTGTAACCCCTCACATGACAAAGGAACAAGATGGTTGACAACTTTTCTTAGATCCTTCGACGGCTACCCATAAGAGAAGTATCTTCATCAAGAGGCTATGCAACCCCCTTCAAGGATCTGTGTAAATTTTGATATTCCATTATTTGAACTTCAGTAATATGATGATGTTTTAGATAAATGGTTGAATATGATTGAAGGGTATTTTTCGTCCACAATTTTTCGATAGGGAAAATAGTACTTTGCACCTCAAGGATGTACCCTATGTTAAGGGTTATCACCAAAAATCGCCCATGAAATTGCATCACAATGGTTGAATAAAGACATCAAATACAACAACAATTAGTCCACTCTTACATCACCAAAATCCATCAAAAAGGAAAATAAAATAAAAATATGCACTTGGTTCAAAAAAATGAAATGCAATTCACCAAAGGGAGCGTGACGCGATATGCAGTAATGCACAAAGCACACAACCCCTCGCTGCACTATGCTAAGATGCACGAATCGCCTATGAGAAAAGTTGCACACCCCATGAATGACAAATTTATGAATCTTTTCAGCCTCTCAACCACTTCTAGTCCGAACCCCAACACGATTTGACACTCATATCCGAGAGTGTGTTCCAGTTTGGAGGTTGGTCAAGGACTAGAGTGCCCAAAGGCCCCTTTGTTCACACTAAGTGAACTAGTTGTATATTTCCATGAATGGATGCTATAAATAAGTGCCATGGGTATGCTAGAAAAATAATAACTTGCTGGTATTGTTATGCTGTAAGAATTCTTCTTTGAGAATCCTCTTCTCTTTGAATCATTCAAGCACCATTGCAATAATAGGCCATTCCACTCACCCTCGAGGGAATTGGCATTGTATTTTCACCATTTTCATTTCTTCTATTGTATAAAGAGAATAACTCTCTATTAGGGAACTCCGAGCCATCCTGTGTATGGAAGAAGAGATTCATAAGTCCCTGCCTTCCTCTACCATTTTTAGCCTATCAATATATTGATCCATTGGTAGCTATATATTGGTCATCTTTTTCTTTCATGGTTCTAGTTCCTTCAAGCTTCTAACATTTTTTTATTTGTTTTAGTTTTTATTTCTTTTGTTTCATGTTTCTATTTGGTTATCTAATCAACTCATAAACTTCTGTCTTGTTTAGCTTTCTTAATTAACCATGCAAGTGTTGTGTTTTTGCTCACCCATGTGACAAACCAACACAACAATTAAGGATCAGGGATACTTACCTAAGAAAGGGTCGAGGAATCCACAATATTTATAGTGGCCCTTGTTACACATTATTTTATTACCACTGGATCAACTAGAAAACAAGTGTTTATGTTCCTAAAATATTAAAGAAGACTTTCCTCCACGCAGAAAAGTGCGGGATTTGCTTTCCTCTTTCAAAAACCATATAGTTAGGTTGGTCATTGCACCCTGCTATATGCATGAGGTGCGATGATGCATGATCACCAAGACTCCACCCTAAACTCCTGACTATGATCGCTGTTCGGCTGTTTGTGCATAGGTGCAATGACGTTTGTGCCATTAGGAAAAGCCTAATTCACTTAATGTTCTAGAAGGGGAATATTCTAGAAGATGAGGTGGACTCCGATCGGGTTTGATCTCTCTTACCACTTCTATGATTTAGTGGGATCTTCCCAATCTCCTTTCATCCGGCTCCTCGCCATTTCTGGCACTATATAAAGATATACTTCAAGGAAAAGGCTAAGGTTGAATAGGGTAATATTTGTATGGAGAGTTCTGCTTCAGGTCATGCTTGAGAGCTTTGCTTTAGTCCTTCAAGTCAGATTGTGGATCTCTTCATTCAAGGCATTGGAGAAAAAAGTGTGTGTGTGTGTGTTGGAGAAAATATACATTGAAAGGGGAACTTAAAACATCAAGGCATGGGTTGTATCTCCACTTTCTATTCATTTAAATACAATAATACATTTCTTCCTAGAAAAATCTTAATTTTGTTGTTGTATAATTCCTCGATCATATACATAGACTTGCATTAGAATACATATATCTTGTTTTCCCTCTCCTCTGCTCGCTTGTGATTCTTGGACATGCTTACTATTCTACAAAACCAAGAAAGGAGCTACAAGGACTCATTATCTAATGGTGATCATGTCACTTTAAAAGGTATGTCACTTGAAATCTCACTAAACTAGTTCATATGATAATGAAGTTTAAGGCGTATGTGTATTTTGTTTTTTTGTTTAGTTTCGTGGAAGTTAGGAGATCTATTTGTGTCCCAGACTTACCGCATTAATCCGACAACAAAATTCATGCACCATAATGGGATACAAATTTCTTTGTTTTTTTCCTCTTATTTTCTTTTTAGCCTACCTTCATTTAGTTAAATTCATTCTCTGAATCTGTGGATGATCCATCTTGACTCCTAGGTTTGAAGGTTCAAGAAGAATTTTTGTCTTTCTCTTTCCATTTTCGCTTAGTTTCGTAGATCGTTAAGCACTATACTATAAAGACATACCCATGACGCATCCTTTGACATCGTGACTCTCACTAGTGCATTCAAAGGTAACGACAACAAGACTATACCCTATTGGCAACATGCGACGACCTTAGATCGCTGTAATCGCTCCATCAAGAACTCCGCCAAGATTCCCCTCAGAGGGAATTTGTGTTGATAGCCAATTTTTCTTTTCTCTACCCAGTTTCATCTTTACTTCCTGGGATGAACTTCTGACACCATTGATTGATTGATTTATAAGTTTGAATCTTACATTTGATTTATTTTCGGAAGTGAGAGTTTTCTTTGTAAATTTTGTAAGTTTTGCTTTTTGATTTTTGTCACAAGGATATAATATCAAATCTTCATCTGAGTGCTTGATTGACAAAGAACTTTTGATTTATTTGGATTTTGGATTTTTACTTTCTGGATTTTTTCATTTGTTGAGAGACATTTTTGTTTACATTTGACAAAAGGACTTCCTATCATTTCATTTTTTGTCTACATTATAGGTTGATTTGAGAATCATGTTGAGAGTGTGTTAATTTTCTCAGATTACGCTTTCTTTTCTTCATCACATCTCTGATCTGATTTGAGAAAGAAAGAACCAAAGTCATTCTTCTTTTTAGTATTTTTCACAAGAAAATTGTTGCATTCAGCCATTTTACAAAGGAGAAACAAACCTTTGTAGCTTGCGTTTATTTTTGGAATTTTGTTCATTCAAATTGAGAAATTGTGTTTCATAGATTTTGTATTTTAAAAAGAGATACCATCTCCCTATTGTAATTAGATTTCATCGAATTAAAATATTGAATAATCATCTCTTATTTCATTTTATTGGGTTAAGGTCATTTACATCATCATTTTCTACTCGCTTCCTTTAAAAATAAACAACCTTTAAAAATACAAATTTAATTTTTAAAATTTATTAGAAACTTATTTTCTAGGAATATTTTTCACCAACATTAGCTATGATAGTGTTTTGGAATAGGTTGTAAGGCATAATCTCCAAAGAATCAAAGCACACAATAGTATCTTTGATAGGGAGAGTTCAACCAACTTGCTACATTTTTTCCTGGAAGCCCTTCTAACACATGGGTCAATCATGAGGTCACATTAGGATTGGAAAAGTTAACAACTCTTTGCCTGGCCTTAGTGTAGAGATTATGGCTATTGGGGGTCACTCTGAGAACGTTCCTGTGGGGCCTTCTATTTTATTTCCGGGCTAGATGTCTCTACCTTGTGCATGGATCGAATCGCTTCATCGCTTCCCCAAGCATCATTGTCGTAATTGGTAACCTTAGTAGCCTATCTCTTTAGGGATTTTACATGAGGTGATTGTGGAGGGGGAAAGTCTTCATGGTACCGGAATCGAATCACTGGCTTAAACTCACTCTCGCTCCTTGGAGGGTATACCCATGATTATGTGGATCTTGCACTAGGTGTAAGTCCGCTAAGAAGGTCGCCAACGTAACTTTTCCACCGCTTATCCCAAATTTCTGTCTTGATTTCATCGGTTGGATTTCTCATCACCGCTAGTGACTGCAAATCGGTTTTTTGCATGTTTGATTTATAGATTTTATTAGCAGTGTTGTTTGTTTCTCTAGTTACATATATTTCTTTCGGGTTTCTTTATTTGCGCGCCAACATCGTAATTCTCACCGCTCAATGAGGGATGCAAGGACTACCTCTGAAGATTTAGGAAGATTACATCCCCTCGCTCCTACTCAATTTAGGCTCAAGGAGAAGTCAATAACAAAGTAGCTTCATGAGATTGTAGTTCTACCCATTAGAGGAGTCAATACTCCGTGAAACCCTGCCGAATCTTTAGAGAAGATCCGATTTGCTTCAAGCAATTCATTGGATTTTTTTACCAAAGATCATACCTGGCAATATACCGGACCTCATGTAGTCTCCGTGTAGATGATCCACCCTTTCAGAGTGAGTCGTTTAGAACCCTAGTTCACACTACTGCAATTTTTAATCCTAAATTGCCTCATCCTGCTCTTTCTGAGGAACTTCGACACAATATTTTGATAAACTAGAATTCTTGGCATCACAAACGCATGTGATTTCCACTGCTTATACAATACCTCTGAATCATTTTAATGGCAATAAACCAGTAATGTCGTCACGCGATCATACCGGGGCCATTGTTGGTTCTCACTCTATTCTTCCTCTCTAGATCGCCAACTCTACCATGGTCCCACAAGTTACGCATGTTTCTACCAGAAGTGTTGTCATCACCAAGATCCTATTGGAACACCACTTATGCTTAGATCAAATCCGTTACTTCTCCTTGCATAAATCTTTGAATACTTCCATTGATATTCCTTCCTAGAATCCATATGGATGTTCTAATCTTTGTGTTCCTCTTGGGTATAATGTTGCTAGTCATTTTGTTCCTACACCTACCCAGGTTCTCTTCGGGGGGGCTTATGTTCCTCCTCCACCTTCACCTGGAGGATCTAATCGTCTTGGCCCTAGTAGCTCTAATCCAGTTGGAGGCAATAGTCATTTTGTCGCTTCTGGTTTTCAAATTCCTGTTGGAGGCCAACCTCAAGTTGGGGGGAAATATCAAGTTGGGGGGCAACCTCAAATTGGGGGACAACCTAAAGTTGGGGGGCAACCTCAAGTTGGAGTCCATAACCCAATTTATGGGAAAATTATACATGCATTACAATATCAACCTTAGAATCTTCCTTTTCAAGGGAATCAACAACCATCTGGGGGGAAAAATCCTCAAGTTAATTCTTTTGTACCCCCTAATCTCAGAAAAACGTATCCAGGTTCTATGAATCCTACTTGGGGTCAAAATTTTCAGTCTAATGTTCCTTTTCAAGGGAGCATGCCTAATCAAACAACCCATGTTGGCTATTCCACTCAAAATCCTTCGCAACCAAATCTATCAGGACTATCTAACTATCTACAAACTGCTTATGGTCCTACTGGTATACCTACAGGGTTACCACCTCAAAACTACCAGTTTCCTCAAGTGAACAGACAATTACCTTTTCTTTCTACTTTGGATTTATCGGATTTATCTAGGATTTTGAATGATCCTATTTTACATTCTCCTTATTGGCCCGTCATATTGGCCAAATTACCATCTTCCATTCCTAAGTTTGATGCTCTATCGAGAGAAGACCCAAATAATCACGTCATGACATTCCATCTTTGGTGTTCATCCAACTCATTGATGGATGACTCTATTAGATTACAACTTTTCCAATGAACTCTTACGAGTTCGGAAGCCAAATGGTATATTGAGTTACCACGAGGATTATTTAATGACTTTAATACCTTATCCATGGAATTCTTAACACATTACCAGTTGCCAATTCATTATAAGACATGAACTGAAATTTTGAGTTCATTTAAACAATCCTCTTCCACCCAAATTTCTGATCATATTCATGAGTGGAGGAGGAGAAGACGCTTAAGCAAAGTTCCCCTTCCTGATCAACTATTGGTTGAGTGGTTTACCAAATCACTCATTTGTCCTATAGCCCATGATGTGTCCATGGGAGGTGTCATCACTGAAGAGCAGGCGATTAGTCGTGCTCAATATTTGGATCTCGTTTATTCACAAACGAGAACACTCTATGACTTGATCCCTGATGCTCCTCGTCCATCCATGAATCCTACCCCAACAAATCCAATAGCTTCTCATGTTGTTGATGGTGTGATTGCCACTTTTCATGCTGAGACTTAGTCCACACAAGCCATTCATACCAATCCCAAGTCTACTACTTCTAATGTACAAAATACTCCTACTCCTACTCCTTCTCCCAGTAAAACTTCTGAAGTTAATTCATTTCAATCTACACCTACCGGTAAAAATCAAAATAAAAAGAAAGGAAAGGGTAAGAATAAGGAGGACAAAAATAATAATCAACAATCTGATAAACCTAAAACACAACCTCTTGATGAAAAATATAAGCGTAAAACTCATTATCCTTACCTTATCTATGGTTTGTATCATTATATGAAATATTTTCCACGACATGCTGAGGTCACTAAGTTCCTGCAAAGAACCGGGAAACCTCCTACACCCGCCATCCTACCACAACATTTTCCTTCTTAGAAGCAGGTCTAATTGGTCATTCATTACCAAACTTCTACCTCTACCACATATTACATACTTATGTGTACTGGTGACTCCAAGAAGAACGAAATTGCAGTCGCAACTTGAGCCAAATATTATACTTCTTTGAAAGAGAAATTTGATGATTTACCACCTCCATTGGTTCAACCTCCTCCCCCAACTTCACCTCCAAATGGTCCTCTTCATATTGAACAATCGGGCCTAGATACAATTCTTTGTCCTCCTCCCAAGGATGTTGTTCAAAAGTATTCATTTAATCCTCACACACATGATGCCCAAAACTACAGTATTGTAGAAGACCTTGCGCAAGCATCCTCTATGATGTCGGCTCTCGAAATCCTTCAAAGTTGTCCTTCTCAACGAAAGGCATTGTTAAAGGATATTGGTGGAATTGATCCTACCGATACCAATTTGATAATATTTGACTTGGAAGATCACATTCCAAGGATTCCTCCTCAATTAGCATTGCATATCCAAGTTGTTGTGGAAAATAAGAATATTTGTCGAACCGTTATTGATGAAGGAGCCTCAACTTGCGTTATGTCTGTTACTTGTTGGAAAGCTATTGGCTCTCCTTCCCTTGCCGAGTCGTACAATACTCTTAAGTCCTTCAATGGTACATGGTTTAAACCTTACGGTGTTCTTTCTTCGCTATCTATTATGTTAGAAGGTAAGACGGTTAATGTCAAGGTTGAGGTATTTGATGCACCTCTTGATTACAAACTTCTACTTGGCCGTAGATGGATTGATTCCATGCACACAGTTGTGTCTACCCTTTTCTATGTGTTACGTTTCCCACACCTAGGAAAATTCATTACTATCGACCAACTAGACTTCTTTAATTTTGATTCACGTACTAGAAACGTCCCTTTTATCTCAAAAACACCTCGCAGTTATGAGAATGTCGACGCAGGTATTTTAAAAGATTCAACCTTGATGGGTACATTTCCTATTCCACCACCCAATGTCCCTCCTCCTTTT
>SNQJ01S0209012.1:4425-16121 GCA_010110895.2 Picea sitchensis | reverse complement strand
ATTTAAGTGGGGATATACATTCCATTAGGATTTTTAAAAACTAAGTATGGGTATCATGCCCCTATACATGGTGAAGGTAGGAAACCTTAACCTTAGGCCCTAAAGGAATATTTTAGCCATCCAAGGCTAAGAAGTATGCCTTGAAAAAATACACATGGCCTTATAAAGGTAGCCTTGACCTACGATTGAGGATGTATGTGCCCTTAGGTGGCTCTAAGCAGTAGGTATGTGTCTTAGGACCCTGGAAACAATATAGGGTGGAAGGATATGCCTTAGGCCCTAAAGGAAACTTTGAGGCACCAACGGCCATGAACAATTCCTCAAAGCACCAAACATGACCTCTTAAGGGTATACTTATTATTTGAAAAAGGATATCAGTGCATTCACAAGGTTTTGAGAATTAGGTATGGCTCTCAAGGCCTTGACATGGTCAAGGGGGTAAACCCAAGCCTTAGCCTATAAATCAAGATTCTAGGCATCCAAGGGCAAACACAATGCCTAAAACTACCACACTCGACCTCCCAAGGGTTTCAAATTAGTCACTTGGGTCTTTGATTGGTCACTTTAGTAAATTTAGGATACATAAAGGACCTAAGTGTTAGATATCAATATAACCTAAAGGGTATATGCATAAATGAAGCTTCTAACCATCCAAGGAAAAACAAAATGCCTCAAACCACCACACCTAACCCTGATACCAAATCCTAGTGTGAAAATCTTATGAATGGCACCCATATTTGTAATTGGAGGCTATCAATTACCTACAAAGGCCCTTAATGGGTATATGGTTTAATCTGTTGTAGTGGGAATGCACATGCATTATAGAATACATGCACATGTGTGTGCATTCCTACTATAAAAAAATAAAAAAGGAATAAAATCCCACCATAAACTCTCCAAAAACTCTTATATTGTCTATAAGCTAACTAACATCTTTCACAAAAACATTGTTGTTACAAATAAATTTTATGGTTTTTACATGATTGGAAGGAAAACCTTGTCTTATTGTTATTTCCAATCCATGTGAACATGGGGGGCATATGCAATCTATCAAAAAACAATTCAACGAAAGTGAGCCTAGTGAAAAGGTTAATGAAGGACGATAAAAGACAATGTTAGTTATGGAAAAACATAAGCTTTCAATATAGGTCAATCCAAATTATAGCACAACATATGACATTATTCTTTCTCTTTCATCACCACAAGGAAAGTGTGGGATTTCAATATAGGCCAATCCAATCTTGACATCTAGTGAACCTCCAATGATTGTATCATCAAGACAAATAGATGTGGATGAGTGAAGGATGAGATGTTTTCTTGCAGTTAAGTATAATATGGATGAAATTAGAAAGGAAACTAGTGCACGGGCTTCTGATGAAGAAGTTCCTATGGTACAACCTCTTATTGAACAATTAGACATTCCTGAAACTAGCCATGAGCATGTCCACTTTACTCCCAAATTTGACCCAAAAGTTAGTGAAGGGGTAAGAATTCTCATGTTTATGCCACAATAGACTAGAGGTGAAGAGTTATATAATATGGATCCATCACCATTACCTAGAATGAGAAACGTGCACCAAAGAACTCCTAAATGCATTCAATCCTAATGAAATTGTTCTAATGTCCCTTGAAGGTAAGTTATCTAACTGAAATATTTGCTATTATTCATACAAAATTATTAAAAAATAATTTGAACAAAAAGGTGATGCATCTAAATGTCAGTTATTTCTGTCTTTGTTAAAATTTAGGAGTTTGATTGTTGTAAGGAAAATTTTAGTCATTAAAATAGTTAAACATTAAGAAACACACAATCCTATTGTTAGAATCCTTGTGGATAGTTTTGATACAATTAGTAAGAAAACTCATTTGAAATACCATAACACGTCCCAACATGTACTATCAAGATCACAAGAAAACGTCATTTTCTCAAACAAACATATCATCTCATTAAATGTAATGTCAAAACCATTCAAAAGTATTGTATTATATGAGACAGCCTCAACAAACCATGCCAAAGTGATTTGTGGGCCTTCACCAATAAGCTATATCATTCTAACATGAAATTAACCGGAACAATTAAGGGACTAGTGTATAATTTTTGGCACAAGAACACTAGGCCTTCTTCCAACAAGAAGGATGTACTAAAATTGAGAAGGGGTTTTAGGGACCATGAACTCTACATTAAACACTTTCTTGACATGATACAAAAAAATTGTATGAGAAATTCAAGAATGATCATAATGTACTTAACTTGGGAAAAATATATTTTCGATAAATGCAAGCCTTGTTATGTTAGAATAAACACAATATGAAACACATGTTCTTGTAGATATCACATTGAGTGAAATTATTATTATAACACACACACATACATTCATCATGTTTTTTATAACACCCTTGTGTAAGAATGCTCGACAATATTACCACAAACATCATCTAGAGACTGTATTCATAACATGTTGTATATAAGGACAAAGAGACAAACATATTATCGAAAAGTTGTATTAGATGGGACATGCCTTGAGTGTAGTGGAATGAAATTACTGAGTAAGTGTGTGCATGTGAGCGATGAGTATGAGTTGGGGAGGAAGGAGGTTGACATGAAAATCTTCAAATATGTCACATGTATGATATGTGTGGGCATAAAATAAAAAATATACAACTGGTGGTGTTCCAAGTTAGTAATGTGTACTTAAATGCTATCTTTTCTTTCAAACAGAAATTTGAAATCTCATGGGGGAATTATTGTAACGATGAAATTATATATTCTTTTATTGTTGTGCCACTAGGTATGAACCTATGAATTCATCACATATTACTTTGAAAAGACCCAACAATATGTCAACATGTCCATTTGGCTCAATGGTAGGATGAGCATTTTAGAATATTCAAAGATAGAAATTTTCCACTGGTGTTGTATTATCAATGGTTGATTTTGCTGAGAACCACACCTTTTAGCCAAAAATGTGATTTGAATCCAATATTATCACTCAAAGTGGGTCATCCTAATGGTCCATATCACATGCATGGGCCAAGTAGTAGTAAAGACAAAAGGGTTATATTTTAGGAGCATCAATTCTACATAAGTCATGTTATGTGCAATGACTTAGCTTATGTACAACATTTATTTCAATTGTTCTACAATCACTTGAAAAAGAATAATACACAAATGGATCAACATTGGATTTGGTCAGATGGTTGCTAGGCTAGTTCAAAAATGTTTGTTTATTTCAATGGTTGTGTATATTGCACAAAAAATACAAAGTGTCACATATTTGGAACTATTTTGATATTGGGCACAAGAAAGGGGAACATGAAATAGATAAAATGTGCATCAAAACTACATGATGAAGAGAAGAATTGAAGTTTACAAAAAAAATCCCTTATTAAAGATGAAAAATATATTGTTAAATGGTGTTCTTCAACAACTTTAGAGGGAACAAGAAGGTGCAAAGAATTTACAAGGAACGGGCATGTGCAAAGATATTTTTGGGAGGTGTATACATAATAGAAGGGAAGGTATTTCCTTTCTATGCTCGATATGACTCTAAGAGGGAACAAGAAGGTGTGAATAATTTAGTGTTCTAAGGCGATAATTTACTATCCTATCAAGCATAGAAAGGAAAGGCCTTTCTATTTTAACTCCTTCCATTTGGTCTAACATTTTACCATGGACTTCATTTGATTACAATTGTTAGATCAAATGGAAGGAATTAAAATAAAAAATGTGGTGTTTCCTTTCTATGCTTGATATGACCCTAAGAGGATTGAAAAAATTTAGAGGGCACGAGAAGGTGTGAACAATTTACAAGGAAATGGCATGTGGAGATATATTTTTGGCGAAATTATTAGTGATTCCCTTCTTATATTTGACGACTAGATGAAATTTCTGCAAAAAACCCATCATTTGCAATGCTTGGTTTGTTGAAGCTTACTTTAGGCCTATAAATACTATAGTAAATGGTGATCAATGTGGATAATGGTTTCTTTTCCCATCATAGAGTTCTTCCACTTCTTAATAGCTTGAACCGGGGCATAAAGTTCCTTATCATATGTTGGGTAGTTCAAGAATCCCCCATGAAACATCTCAGAATGATAGTATATCTTCTTACCCCATTGCATCAAGACCACTCCCATAACATATCCACTTACATCCATATTCGATTTGAAGGGATTATTTTGGTTACATAATGCAAAAAATGGTGCTTCATTGATCTCATGTTTCATCTCATCAAATATTTGTGTTGATTATTTCCCCACTAGAAACTCTTACCACTAGCTATTGTGGAATGGGGTAGCACAACTATTATTGAAAGGATGTTATGAAATTTCATAGGTAATGTATTTCCCCAACAAAGCTCCTAACTTCAATGACATTATTAGGAACCAACCACTTGACAATGGCCTCAATATTTACGGGAACTATATTGATTTCCCCTCCATTGATAACATGCCCTACTTACACCAATTACTTCCAAGAAACTCACATTTCTTGAGGTTACCCAATATCTTATGTTTTTTTTTTTTTTTCTAACACCTACATGAGATGTGAGATGTGCTCTTCCTAGGTAAAGCTATAAACCAATATCGCATCCAAATAAAATATTACAAATGAATCTTAATAGGGACACAATACATCATTCATCAATCACATAAATGTAGTTGGTGCATTACATAAACCAAAAGGCATGACCAACCATCCATACAAACCTTGCCTTTTATTGAAGGTGGTCTTCCGAGTGTCTTCTTATTTAATACATACTTGGTGGTATCCCGATTGAGATCCAACTTGGTGAAGCACTTGGCATGCTAAAACTAGTCTAACAAATCATCAAACCTACACAAAGGGTGCCAATTCTTGAGTGTGATAGTTTTAAAATATCTATAGTTGATACACATTTTTCAAGTCCCATCATTCTTGGGTACTATGATGATAGGTGATGTAGTGTTCCTGATTCAGAGCCTTTGTAATTTTACATATAGGCTAGTGAACTGAATTGGTACTATGTGTAAATGTAATGAAAATTTATGCTAGTGAGCCAAGGACACCTAGTTTTGGTGTTGCACGGAAAAGTGTTAACAAGGACAAGGTGCGTAGTCTATGTGTCGTACACACCTGGGTAAGTGTGTACATTGCACTATGTTTCACGCACTTGGGTTAGTGCGTGGGAATGAATTTCATGTTTTGAGGCCAGGGAGCCTCTATAATGATGAGGCTGGTGATCCTGGACACAGATAGGCCAGTGTGCCTATCCATGTAAATATAATCATGAATATTAATATAATATTGCATCGTTGTGTGCTGACTAACTCAAATGAAAAGAGATGGGGAGGGGCATACTCCACCAGAAAAAGGAAAAATGGGGTGAGTCGTAAGTCTTAGGGAATAATTTATAATATTTTTGGGAAAATTGTGATGTCATATATATTAATATGTTATCCTTAAGTTCCCAAGGATAAGGAATGTGTCACCAAGGGGACTAAAGCTGCTTTTGGGGGTGACAAGTGTCAAGCAGAAGGAATGCAATATATATTGTTGGCCTTAGTGTATTTTGGGGTATTTTGATGATTATTATGGATGTTTCAAGCTCTATGGAGGAGGAAGGGGGTCAGACTATATATAAAATATGATTATTACCCTATCTGCCCATAGAAACTTGCATGGAGTTGGGGGGTTGTAACTAGAGTTTCATTGTCGAATATTCGGGTTGGAAGACCATGAGAAGTCTCTTTGGGTGAGAGACTAGATGTTTTGGAGTGGTTTCCAGACCCATGGGAATATTCTCCAGGTGAGAGGATTGTTGAGAATTGTTTCCTGGTGGACTGGGCACTAGTCACAGAGCTCAGAGACTTCCTGTCTAGACTATTGTTGGTAACCCTGGAAATGGAAGTGGTGTAGACAAGGGACTGGTGAGCAGAGAAGGGGAACACATCCTTAGGTGTGACATGTGCATGGGGAATGAGGGACTATAGACTAGTTCCAGCAGTGGGCACCTAGGACTGAGCAATTTTGTTAATCTTTAGAGCATAGCTTGTTGCTAGGACCCTGTTTTACCTGGTGGAGTTGAGCCCCAACTCGAGGGTGACCTGTTACTGAACGATTATGAGAAACAACATCTATGGTTGGGAGAAATGTCTTAGTCAAGGTCATGGTTGGTGATTTTCATTCAAGATAAGTGTTCCTTATGTACTTGTCTTGTTTATTACGTGTACTTTTTTCGATGTTTGAAATATGTTAAATTATTGTATGTGTTTCATATGAGTATTTGTTGTTATTTTGACTATTGTTGTTTGTTCATATAAGTATGGTGTTCGGGTGCACATGATCGTAACTTGTGTACTTTAGAAGTTGGAACTCCAGTGTGTGCAATTAAGAAATTAGACCCCATGCATAGGATTAATAGAAGTGGAATATGATGCACAAGTGATTGCACGAACAATTGCACTATGGGGTCAGTATGATGGTGCACATAGTTATTTGAAGTAATTATGATTCTTAAGGTTGTATTAAAGGAAACGGTTACTTCTGTTGTTATACGTCATGTGGCACGATTCATTTTGAATTGAGTGTGTTACCTCAAGTGATATTGCATAGACTTGTGTGTAAAGGTAGAAACTATGCAGTGAGAATATCATGGTAACATTGCTCAGTAGTATGATGTGGATGCTAGAGTTGGGTTGTTTGGAGCTACAAGAGCTAAGGTTGTGTGACGTGGCCCAACATAAGGTGGCTAGGGACCTTACAGATTGGTATCAGAGCCATTGGTTCAACATTGGACTTGTATGGGCCATAGATTAATGTGAATAGATGTGTACACTAAGAATTGGCACCGCACAATATAGAGATTAGTTTTCACGGAAGACCATTGGTGTATAATATAGAGTTGTGATGCGTACAAATATAGTGATGTGCAGGTGTAAATGCTAGAGTTTAGGATGATAAAATCATCTAAGAAATCCAAATGAAGGGAATTCTAATGAAATGGTGAAAAAAATTCTTGTAGTTTTTCATGAAACCATCTAACAAATCTTAATTTCTTGCACATTTTGCAGAATTTTCAATGAATAGAGCAGGACATAATCAATGTAGAAGGTTAAGAGCATGTAATATGTGCAAAGGAATTATAGTCTTGATGATGAATTTGGGGATCTATATATTGGTTTGGGTACCGATGGTACAAAATCCAAGGAGGAGCACATAAACCTGATTGAAATTGTAAGAGTATTGCAGAAAGATGTCCATAGTTATAAGGATGATAATGAAAGGCTTATAAAATCCAATGTGCAGCAAAATGAATTCAATGCCAAATTGATACAGAGCCTTGATAGAATAGAAAATAATATGGATAAGGAGACAAATATGAGTATAGAAAGAAGTCACGGGTCTCATGATGAGAAAAGAAGAGAAGGAAGAAGTATTGGTAAGCATTCCTTAGGTAAAGAGCGTGGTAGTTCAAGTCCATCTCTTGTCAGAAATCATAAGAGAAGGATTGGGGTGGATGAGATATAGGAGGAAATGAATAAGATTAAGACTCCTTCCTTTGATGGTGAGCACAAAAAATTTGAGGATGTGGATACATGGTTGCTTGGTATGAGGAAGTACTTCCAACTGCATAATTATTCTACGCAGGAAGAAGGGTGAATTGCTATATATCAGTTGAAAGGAAAGGCCTCAATGTGGTGGGATAAATATGTGCAAGTGAAACATATTGATGAGAAGAGAGTGACTTGGAGAGAGTTCAAAAGATACTTCCAAAAGAAGTATTTAACCAAGCGGCATTGTAAAAAGAAAATGAAGGAGTTCTTCGAACTCAAGCTTGGGAGCATGACAATTGACGAGTACGAAAGAAGATTTTTAGAATTGTTAAATTATGTGATTTTTTATCAAGGATGAATAGGTGAATATTCAAAGATATTTGAGTGGGTTTACCTCATTTATCAGTGAAAAGATACAGTGTGATGACCCTAAAACGTTGGAAGAGACCATAAGGTGCGCTAAGTGTCTTTATGAGCAGAAAAGGGGAAGGCTAATTTTCCTAAAGGTTTGGGAAGATAAGATGAAAAGTAAGGCTGAGTAGATGAAGAAGGGATCTAAGACACCATTTATCAGAAATATTGTGCAAGGACATGTGACTCTTTAGGAGCCCAGAATGTCATAAGTAATGGGGTAAATGTCATGGAAACAACCTATGCAATGTTGGGGTTGTGGAGGAAATCATATGCGTGGATATTTTCCTCAAAGAGGTGATATAGTGAGCACTGTTCACAATGTATAACAAGATATGATAGTGGAGGAAATGGGTAGAAAGGTGCCAAGTATTTATGTCACACTGGATAACAAGCATGATGAGTTCCATTTGCACATGATCGAGGTGTAAGGTAAGATTAATGACTAGCCCATTTTTATTTTAATAGACTCAAGGAATAGTTATAGTTATCTAGATCCTAATATGGTGGAAAGATTCCATTTTCTAAGAAGCAAGATTGGAAAATCTTGGTTGGTGCAGTTAGCTGGAGAAAAAAGGAAAATCAATGAGATGGTTAAGGCATGTCCAATGGAGATGAATGGACTGTGCACAAAGGATTATTTGAATATTATATCTTTGGGCTCGTACGATTGCCTCATTGGTATGGATTGGTTGGATGAACATCATGATGTCCTGTATTGTTACAATAAGGAATTTAATTTCCTAGACCAGCAAGGAAATTTGAGATTAGTTCAAGGAAATCCAAGGGTTGTGACTATCAGAGAATTTTCGGCTTCACAATTGAAGAAACGCTACAGGAAGGGGTGTTAGGTATTCACATCACACATGGAAGAGGCACCTAAGGATAAAGTGTCAAGTGTGGAATATTGTGCAGTGTTGAAAGAGATATGAGGATGTCTTTAAAGAGATACTAGGATTTCCTCCAAAAAAGATATTGAATTCTCTATAAATATGATGTCAGGAGCAACACCTATATCCAAGACTCCTTACTAGATGAGTACGCCATAGTTGAAGGAGTTGCATATGCAACTTGAAGTTTTTCTCAAGAAGGGGTATATATACACCCAAGTGTGTCACCTTGGGGTGCACCAATTTTATTCGTAAATAATAAGGATGGTATGTTGAAACTTTGTGTTGACTTCAGAAAGTTGAAAAAGGTAACGGTGAAGAACAAGTATCCTTTTCCATGGATAGAAGACTTGTTTGATCAATTGAGAGGTGCAAGGATATTTTCCAAAATAGATCTGAGATTTGGTTATCACCAGGTAAGAATAAAAGAGGAAGACATTAATAAAACTGCCTTAATAACAAGGTATGGTCATTACAAGTTTATAATGGTGCCATTTGGGTTGTAGAATGCAGTAGTTGTTTTCATGTGCTTAATGAATGGAGTTTTCAAAAATTACTTGAATAAGTTTGTCATTGTATTTTTGGATGAAATTCTTATTTACTCAAAGTTTGAGGAAGTGCAAGATAGAATCACTTGAGGATGGTGATCGAGGTTTTGAGGGAGCATTATCTTTATGAAAATTTGAACACACGTTCATTTTATTAGCGACGTACTCATTATTTTGGTCATATTATTTCAAAAGAAGGAATAATTGTGGACCTAGCGAAGGTGAAAGCCATTGAGGAATGGCCAATGCCAAGAAATGTCACAGAGGTGAGATCCTTTATGGGACTGGAAGGGTACTACATAAGGTTTATTGAAGTATTCTCACAGCTTTCGCATCCGATTGCATCCCTACAAAAGAAAGGTGTGCATTTTGAGTGGACTCCAGATTGCACAAGGAATTTCCAGCACCTGAAATGTTTGTTAACAAGTGTGTCAATTTTAAGAATTGTTGATCCAGATGAAAATTTCATTGTGTACACAGATGCATGCAAGGAAGAACTCAGTGGAGCCCTGAGTCAGAATGGACATGTTGTGTGCTAAGAATCAAGGAATTTGAAGGAGCATGAAAGGCTCTATGCTACACATGATTTAGAGTTGGCATATATAGTGCATGCCTTCAAGATGTGGTGGAATTATCTCATGGGAAAGGGATGTGAGATAAGAACAAACCATTTTGGTCTAAATTATTTGTTTGGACATCGAAGTTTGAATGCTAGACAAAGCAGGTGGTTAGAATTCCTCAGTGAGTATGACTTTGACATGAGGCATATCAGAGGAAAAGAGAACAAAGTGGTTGACACACTCAACAGGAGGGTACATGAGATATATGATACATCCATTAGCATGTACCAGACAGATTTGTACGACTGAATTTTAGAAGTTTCCAAATCAGATCTGAGTTATATGGACATAAATGCGACTTTACAACAAGGTATGTCACAACCAAAGTTTGGAGGTTATCAGTTAAGAGAGGATGGGATTCTCGTTTATAGACATAGGGTCTATGTGCCAAATGATCAAGAGTTGAAGAGATTTATTTTTTCATAGATGCATAAGGTTCCTTATGTTAGACATCCAGGATACCAAAAGACAATTGTTGCAGTCAAGAAGAAATACTTTTGGCTAGGTATGAAAAAGGAAGTTGCAAATATTATTTCAAAATGTCTCAAATGTCAGAAGGTCAAGGAAGAACACATACATCCATCTGGTCTATTGCAACATTTTCCCATTCCTAAGTGGAAGTGGGAAGTTTTGACCATGGACTTCATAACTAATTTTCCTAGGATTGCTATGCAAAACGACTCTATAATGGTCATGGTGGAAAAGATTACTAAAGCAAGGAAACCGATGTTGCTGATATATACATGCATGAACTTGCTAAGTTGCACAGTGTTCCTAAGATGATTGTGTCTGATAGAGATTCAAAGTTCACTTTGAACTTATGGAAAAGGTTATTTAAGGGATTTGGAACAAGTTTGAGTTTCAACACAACATATCACCCTGAGACAGATGATCAGACAAAGAGAGTGAATCGGGTGATTGAAGACATGCTAATGATGTACGTGATGGATAAGCCATCGAAATGGGAAGAATACCTTCATTTGGTAGAGTTTGCTTACAAAAATGGGTATCAAGCATCTTCAAGGATGATCCCATTTGAGGCACTTTATGGTAAGAATTGCAATCCGCCTATAAGTTGGGATAACCTAGCAGACCGAGCAATAGTTGGGTTAGATTTTCTCTCAGAAATGGAGGAGTAGATGGTAAAGATAAGGTAGAATTTAAAAGTTTCCCAAGATAGGAAGAAAAGATGCGCAGATAAAGGCATAACCCACAGGGAATTTGAAGTGGGTGATCACATGTTTTTAAAAGTGAAGGTCAAGCATAGTTCCCTAAAATTGGGAATGTGTTCTAAATTAGCATCGCACTATTGTGGGCCATTTGAAATCCTTGAAAGGATTGGTCATGTAGCTTATATTATTGCATTGCCTACATCCTTATGAATTCATAATGTTTTGCATGTGTCATTGCTTAAGAAGTATGTACCTGATGCTAATCATGCCATTGATTGAAATGTGATTCAAGTGGAGCCAGAAGGTGGATTTCAAGTGCGACTAGTTTTCATATTGGATCAGAAAGTAAAACAACTCTGGAATCGATTCATGTAGCTGGTAAAGGTCCAATGGATCTGGTATGGTCCTGAGGATTCAACCTGAGAGCACGAGGATGCTATGCGAGAAGAGTATGCTCAAATTTTTGGGTAGTTTTGAAGTTTTGTATGTACATGTATATATGATGCACTGAGGACAATG
>SNQJ01S0209011.1:5479-21600 GCA_010110895.2 Picea sitchensis | reverse complement strand
TCCATTACAAGTTCATGTACAGTGAAAGATAGAGATCCAAACCGTTCTTAGATATGAAAAATGGAAACAACACTATAACATTAAATCTACCACATGATTGTCTACACACAAATACATGAATAACAAATATTCACTCAAGAATGTATGTTGCACTCATAAATCCATATTACACTCCATAATCTATATTGCACTCCAAAAATTCTCACTCACTTACTCATAATTGCCACACATATTTATTGTATTTTGTCAAATGTTTATTGAAGAAAAACATAAATAAAGTTAGATGTTTATAATCAAAACAAAAATGATTTTATCCATACACAAACTAAAATTATATATACAGTAAATAAAAATAATCTTACCTTGGTTGGGTCGGTGGGCCATTGCCATACCAACAAGGTAGCTTTAAAATAAAATTAGAGAACAAAAGGTTGGATAACACACATCAATTCCATGAACTGCAATTTTTATCATTACTTGAGAAAAACAGAGGTACAATCCACAGTCTTCAAGAATCAATCCTACAACATAACAAATTCCTCTTTCTTCAAGAACCAATCTTGTAGAATAATAATTCTCCATCTCCCAATATTCCTTCCTTCATATTTATACCAGGAAATTCAATGGGGATGGATCACAACATATCCCCCAACTCATAGTTCGTTCAAACTGTTTATGCACAAAATCTGGGTTTTTCACCAGATATTACAAATTTGGGTTAAAGATACTTCAATATCTCTCTGTCCGTTGTGAATTTTGAGAAACCATTTATGGGTTTTGTAGGTGGATATTTTTTCTAAAAACATGTTTGATGGTTTTGTACGATATGCTTCCATCAACACTAAAATCAAGGCGCAATATGGAAGTTTAGAAATATTTGACAATTTTACGTTGAATCGTTCCCCTTGAGATGGAGGTCCACACGTG
This sequence comes from Picea sitchensis, assembly GCA_010110895.2. Classification (NCBI taxonomy): domain Eukaryota; kingdom Viridiplantae; phylum Streptophyta; class Pinopsida; order Pinales; family Pinaceae; genus Picea; species Picea sitchensis. The sequence goes on along the minus strand of SNQJ01S0209011.1, from coordinate 20,673 downwards.
AAAGATAGGTGAATTATGACTCATGTATCCGCATGAAAACGCCTCTATGGAAAAAACCCATGTACCCAAATGTTTATATTTATCATTATCGGCCCAGAAATTGAGGTGAAAATCAAATACCAGAATGTTGGTATCGGAATCCTGTAGTTAGGGTTTTAGTACCAGATTAGCACAGTCATAGCCATGAGTACCAAATTAGCAAAAAACATGTGTTGGTACCATATTAGACACCCATGCAGTACCAGATCAATGTTGTTTAAGAGTCAAACAATTAGGATCATACAAAATCAAACATTCAATCGAATTAACTCAAGAAAACTAAACAAACTATGCTTTAATCATAAGTTACCTCTTATGCACATGAACGAGGTCATCAAGTGTATTTATGGAGGAAACGGTCAAGTATACACTCATAGGATAGGTATAATAGGCTCAAATAGAAAGTAATATAGGGCATTATAAATGTCAAAATGGAGACTTAACATATCCCATGCCTCATTCTTATCCAAGGCATCCATTTCTTCAACCATTGCCTTCTTCCAGAGTTTACTATCCTCTGAATTCACTTCTTCCCTAACAGTTATGGGATCATCATCATTAATAGGTAAAACAAAATTGGAACGAAAATCAGGTGGACTATACCTTTATGGTTTCCTTTTATCTCTCACTTGTCTCCTCAATATTGGGGTATGAGGTTCTTCTTCTTCTACTTCCTCTTCTTCAAATGATTCATATTTTGCATCATCTAACTCAAGCTCTATTTTCTCAGGTTCATCTTGCATTGGTAGGAATTCCTGTTTGGACACATCTTTTACCTCTCTGAAAACAACATCTCAACTGTAAACAATCTTCTTGGTTTTTGGGTTCCAAAGCTTATAACCTTTCACACCATCTTTATAACCAATAAAGATACACTTTTTAGCCTTTTTATCCAGATTACTCCTATTTTCCTTTGGAACATGTACATACACATCACAACCAAACACTCTAAGATGTTGAAGAGATGGTTTCTTTGCAGACCATACCTCGTGTGGAGTTTTATCATCCAGCATTGATAAAGGTGATTGATTGTCCAGGTAACATGCTATACCCACTGCCTCTGCCTAGAATTCTTGTCCTAACCTAGCACCACTGAGCATGATCCTTGCTTTTTCCATCAGTGTCTTGTTCATCCTTTCTGCAACTCCATTCTGCTGAGGAGTGTATGGAGCAGTCTTCTGCCTTGCTATACCACACTTTCTACAAAATTCTTTGAATTCATTTCCGCGAAATTCTCCACCATTATTTGTTCTCAGTACCTTTATTTTCTTCTCTATTTGATTTTCTACCAGAGCCTTAAACTCTTTAAATTTATCAAATACCTCAGATTTCTTTCTAAGAAAATGAATCCATGTGTTCCTTGAAAAATCATCTATGAATGAAGCATAATACACAGATTTATCTAGGGATGGAATAGGAACAGGTCCAAACACATCACTATGTATCAACTCTAAGATCCCACTTTCTCTTGTAGCACCAGATGGGAATCTTACTCAATTATGTTTACCATATATGAAATGTTCACATAAATCAAAATCCAGAGTGCAATTAGACATACCTTCAACCATGCCTTTACCATGTAGTGTTCGAAGGCCCTTTTCTCCAATATGCCCCAATCTTTGATGCCAAAGCATGGTCTTCTTTTCAGGGATGATATTGGTCTTGTATTCTTTAATTGTCTGCTCAAGGACAACAAAATTGTTACACCCATTAGTATAAGTTCTTCCCAACAACTTGTACAGAGTTCCACACCGAACTCCCATCATCAACACCATTGCCCCTCGTACCATCTTGCAAGTGTTCTTTACAAATACAGTATCCAATCCTGCATCATGCAACTTGCTTACAAATATTAGGCTCCTGGAAAGTTTTGGAATGTGCAGAACCCCAGGGAGTGTTCTAATCCTTTCATATTTTAGCAACAACTTAACCCTTCCATGTCCCAATATTTTTTCTTTCGAGTCATCTCTTAGGAATACATCACCACCATCATATTTTTCATATTCAGAGAACCACTCCCTTTGAGGAGTTATATGGTATGATTCACCTGAGTCGATCAACCATACATCACGGTTTACATGTGTACTTGTAGATGTTAGGTAAACATCACCTCCTTCTACAGTGGAGTTTTTCGCCTCTGTGGAAGAGGTACTATCAAATCCCTCTGGTTTTTCAACCTTGTTAGACTTACAATCTTTCTTATAATGCCCTGTTTTACCACACTTCCAACATTTCCTCAAATATTTTCCTGGAGACTTAGATCTAGCTATAGATTTAGATCTCCCCCCTGAAGTCTTACCAGGATTCTTTGATCTAGGTGGATATCGGTGGCCACCGTCTTACCAGGATTCTTTGATCTAGGTGGATATCAAGTACACCTACCTTTTCCAACCGGCTCAAAACAACTTTCTAACAATTTTAGCACTTAATATTTTGAAGTTTTTAACTTCTCTAGCCATTTTGAGGGCCTAAATGAAGGTTTTTGAGATAGAGGTTCTCAATGATATTCAAAGGAATAATTGAGCCCCAAAATGAATCTCCTCAATGACACCTTTCCAACGAGCTATCATATCACTTAAAATGGAGATCTGGATTGCAAGTTATGACCCTTAAAAGTTGATGTACTAACTTACCCCAAACGGGCCCACATGAATTTTGGCACTTCATTCCGTATTAGGTTTTTTGATGTATAGGAATTTTGGCATTCCCATTTATCGTAAAAGGTTTCTCTCGAGCCATTGTAATCATATTCTCAGGAATGCGAAATGCCACATCTCTTCCTCGTAGATAATTCTTCACACCATTCTAACGAGTCCTCACTGCATTTTTACGTCAGACATTTATTTCATTAATAAAATTGTGTAATAATTGCATATCCGTGACTCTTGTTTACTCCTCGCCATATATATGTTATATTGTTTTCCCTCTTGCAATATCTCTCTGCGGCATTTCTTTATTATATCTCCCGATCTCATTTCAGGTTTAAAATAATCTAGATTAGTGGTATCGAAGCGCCTTCTCTTGGATCATTTTTTTCAAGGTACGTCCCCCTCATTGTCCGGTATAGAAAGTTGGGTATCTATTTTGTCTCTCTTGAAGACAATCGCCTCGCACACCCAAGAAATACCAATGGTGGAAGAAAAGAAAAAATGATGGAGCAGATGATCCTATCAATCTATCGCTTGAACAAGCTCGGGCACGCATTTAGGGACTAAAATGATGGAGAATTTTGCCCACATACTTCAACACCTACCAATATTATCAGGCACATATTCATCAAGCGCATCAATTGGGAGGCACCCCTTCACAAGGTACAAGTTAATTTTGATATTCCCTCAGTGTTGAAGGACGTGATAGATGTAAGCCCTAGAAAAATGGTTAACTCTCAAGGAAGGTTATTTCTCTGTTCACAATTTTTCAATAAAGAAAAGATCACCTTCAAGACTCCTTTAAAGACTCCCTCATTTCAAACATTGGTGGAAACCTACTAGGAGCAAAGTTCCATGAGGAGTCTAGAATAAATGGGGTCACCCCATTTGGGATTTTTTGTGGATGTGGTAAAGGAACAGATACCCTCAGCAAAACTATGAGGACCAATACATGAGGTGGAGCACATCAAGGCAAGAGAGGGGCCAAGAAGTTCAAGTTCACCAATACCTTCCATACTCACAAGACCAAGTTGCATCACACCGAAAGGACATTTATTCCTCAAATACCGTGGGCTCTACACAGATACATCCGCACTGAAATGGATTTTCTCGACATCTCATCACTGTTGCTTATTGATATGCTATTAGAATTGAGCAAAAATTTGGCACCGTATCAAATGGTAATTTGGGTCTACAACCAACAACCAAAGTATGACAAGATGGCCCTAACAAACAGCTCAAAAACTAGTCCAAGACACAGAAAAAAAAAGGGTAAGATGTTAGGCGACACTGGGAAATGGTGTGATTTCGACAAAATCCCTCGACACAACACCAATGAATGTTGCTCAAAATAGTCATTGGTATCGATCAAAGACAAGGAGCTAAACCTTGATTCAAAATCCGATCAAAATACGGGTAAAGGACATATCATTGATGACCATCACTGCAATTCAAACAAAAGAACCAATAGATCCCAAGAAGGAGAGCACCTTTTTTCATTCACGATGTGTGAAGGGGACCCCACGATTTTATTTTTGATAGCGTATTTAAAACCTCATCTCTGCCAGAGTAGTCATCAAACGCTTGGGATTGTCGCACAACACCACACCCACATCCATATAACATCAAGTTTTGAAAGGATGAGATCTTGTGTCAACCTAATAGTGTCGATTGTCATAATGACATCCACCTTCAAGGATGAGGTATTGGCAGATGTTTCCCAATCGGATGTCCTGTGGATGTTCCCTTTGGGCCAACCATATATGTGGAGACAATTCATGTCGCTTATGAGTCTCGACCCCATAGTGTCATTGTTACTTCAGAGGGTCATCTCTACGTATACCGTAGGTAGTTCCAACTATTGTTCCACCTAAAAGCCAAGGTAGTATCTCATACTACAAAATTCATCTTCTTCACAGTCTGCTCAAAAGGGGAACAAAAGAACAATACAACCACTACAACCAGCTTCAAAGACCTTCTATCCAATAGAAATAGGTCGACAAGATTGTAGCAGCCACAAAGATTCCTTTCCTCAGACACAATCATCTAAAATAGCCGTGATAGTTAAAAGGGTCCAAACCTTCCAACCAAAGGGTCGTGATACTCTACAACCGAAAGTAAAGGCGACGTCTCCAGCAGTACAAGTAGCTCACCAAGATGCGATTCAACAAATGATTTTCCTTCTCCCTCAGAACTCAATGCAATGGAGACCATTGCTCTTAAGGAGGGAGGATTGATCCAGTGGATATCGGTGGCCACCCAATCTTTCCAACCAGCCTTCCAAACAACTTTCTCGCAATTTGGCAATTTACTATTTTTAGTGTGTTTTAACTTTCGTAACATTTTGAGGGCCTAAATGAAGGTTTTCGAGATATAGGTTCTCAATGATGTGAGAAGGAATTATTGGAGCCTCCAAAATTAATCTCCTAACGACACCTTCCAACGAAAGCTATCATAATGCCTAAAACAGTAGATCGTGATGTAAAAGTTACGACCCTGTGAAGTTGATGTACTAACTTACCCAAACGGGGCCCACATGACTTTGGTGCTTCATCTCTTAGGGTTAGTTTTTGGATGTTTATGACTTTGGAATTCTCGTCTATTGTAGAAAGGCCTTCGAGCCTACTGTAATCATCTTCTGGCAATGAGTGTAGCCACATCTCTTCGAGATAAGCTACCACCATTATAGCCTTTTCACTGTGATTTTTACGTCATATTTTCATTAATAGAAATCGGGTATTATTGTATATATGTGACTCTCGCTTTATTTCCGCTTATATCTCTATTATATTGCTGCCTTTTGGCACATATCTCTGCGGTGCATTTCTTTATTATATCTCCAATCTCATTTCGTGGTGAAAAATAATCCCCTGATCATTCCCGCTTTGGGTATGACCTCTACAAATAAAGCATCTTTGTTATGACCATCCTTGCTTTTCCACCTCATCTCTTCAAATAAAAAAGATGAAACTACATCCTCAAACTTTTACTCTAGATTGAGGAAAATACCAATTGCTACAACCATTTATCCTAAGAGTCCTGAAAGAACATAACAAAGTAATATACATATCTTCTTCCGCACCTAATATTAATAGAGCCAAGTTGACTCATCAGAGTATTAGTCATTTAGATGTTTTGGTTTAATCTCCATTTTCCATCCTAAGATGATACAACTCTTTCAAAGAAACAACTTGTTACTGTGGACTTTGATTGATACAAATTCTCAACTTATCCCATAGTTTCTTGGATGGACTTTCTCCCGAGACATTCAATAACATCAAATCTACAAGATAAGGTCAAATCATACTTCTTTCTCTTATTTCAACTTCTCCCAATATCTCTTCACATACCAAGTAGTTTGTGTACCGTAGGTTTACCTGTGAGCTAGGTGCTACCAGACGGCCATGGCTGTGTCAGTGTACCAGGATCCACAGTCATCCATTATTCTTTGTCTACAAGAAGGTCTCCATCTTCAAATTTTCCATAGCTCAAAGTTTTTACCGCTGAACTTATCTATCTCAATTCTAAAAGAGCTCACCATTCCTATTTCTACACTCAAATCACCACTCTAAAAGCTCCCACTAAACCTAGGTTTTTCATAGACCCAAGATAAACTTTGATCTATCAATACCAAGCCAAACCCTCAACAAAAAGGTGTCCCTTTGAAGCCAAAAATGAGATTTGATACCACATGTAAGTTTTAAAATTGTGAAGTAAAGCAATGCATATAGATTCTTAAGAAAAACATAATTCAATCAATGGCTCATACACATAGTCCATAGAGATTTTATACCTAAACCCTCAAACCGAAAACCTTTATTATATTCATTATTGAATTTCACCATTCAATACAATATATACAATGTTTTTAGTTATTCCATAGATACCAAAACCCTAATCCCTTTAATCTAGGATTAATTTATAAACCACTAAAAATAGTAGAAAAATCAAGTAAAAATAGCAAAACGCCTAAAATAGCATACTTAGAACCTCTAGGAAAGTTACCTCGATGTAATACCTAAACAAGGGTATTTGATAGAGGGATCAAGCCGACACGCTTGTCAACCCGACGCATTCCACACACACATGCAAAGAATATAAATATATACCCAATAGATATACAACTCTGATTTTCTTCAAGATTTCAGGCTTCGGGGGCATTACCCGCTCCAACTTACACTTTCGTCGAACACTGAAATCCAGATAATCAATTGGAAGATTGTCTCTCTTCCTCCAGATCAATATCTCATGCGTTCTTTGTACTTTGGGCCTTCTCAACACACAACCCCACCAAATCTCTAAAGATCAGAACTCTGAAGTGACAAGGCTCACTTCCTGATGATCCACATGTCCTCATCGATGAGTGCTTAGGATCCACTCTAGATTTCTTCCTTTGGGTGTTTTCAACTTTGAACACTTTTCACCCTCCTTCTCTTGAACTTCTAGGATTCTGAAACCATGATGGTTCGCTGACACTTGTCCACTAGAATCAACACTCCAAATGCGTTTAGAACTTCGAAAATTCAGGATTTTCGACTCCTTCGTCCTCCTTGAATGAAATTTACCGAACTCACAAAGTTTGAAGGACTTCCATTGATAAGTCTTGTGCTACTTTCTTAGATCTAGCGGCTAAGAAAAGCTTGGTTTCTCCATGAGTGGATCTCATCCACTCATCCTCCAAACTAATAAAAATCCTCCTTTTTCAAAGGATCTTGTTCCCTATCCCTCTTGAGCTTGACCAAGCAAGGAAATTTGGATCTCTAGTGCCTTCCTTTTCTCTCCTCTCAACACTTTTACAACTTCGCACCTAGAAATGTTTCTCTCCCATGCACCTTTGGTGCTTTTTCACCTTGATACTTTGAAGTTCTTGAGAAATTTTCACGCAGTCCTTGCACTCTCAAGACTTAGACTCTCCAACACTCCAACTAAGTGTAGGCCCAATGCACACCTTGCATGGGTTTTTTATCTAATTTTTCTCTCCATTGACCAATTATGCACTCCGTGCACTCCTTCTTCAATGTTTCACATTATATCTTTTGATATTTTGAGTTAGAATCGACTCGGCCTTTGAACACCTTGCAGGAACTATGGACTACCAGAGCTCTCAGAAGAGAAAAAAATAAAACTTAAAAGAAACATTAACAGTTCCTCTGTGTAACTAAGAAATGTATACATATGAGCATAAAAAACAACATCAAGAAAATAACATAACATTTACTCAATTTAACTCATAAATAAGTGACACCATGCATTTGGAATCAAACCTTTCTTCTTGTATTCATTTAACAAAGTATGTACATGGACCCATACAATTCTCAAATGCCTTCAATAGAATTAACAATGAGATTCATCAATAATAATAGGCTACAACAACCTCAATTGGGAAGAGTTTACATATATTTATACATGTGGATCTTCTATGTGTGGGTGGGGGGAGGGCATTAATAGAAAAAACTTTATTAAGTTTTTAATTAATGCCCCAAGCCTTCCCTCCACTCACTAGTATCCTATTGTAATTAAAACACTCCATCTACTAAGGCATATTACAAATGAATGTAGAGCATTTACAAACTAGATAAGAGTAGATGCTCGAAATTTGTATAATCCTACAAATAATTAAGGTGGTTACAATCAAAAAGATATTATTATACAATGGTTCAAGCCTCCAAATAATAAAATATCTTTAATTACACTCTTTTCAAAATTTGATATGATGTGCCTTCCTTGTGATCAAAATCAACTTTAAATGTGTGTGTTCGCACTAAGGTGTCCTCCACTCGACCTCCTTTAATGTTGATGGCAATGCCCATGCATCATACTCCTAGGGGAAAATATCTGTGAATCCTATCCATGAGCTCCTATATTGTTTTTCCATGAATCTTAATATCAGGTTCGGGCTACCCAACTAGCATCCTCTGTTGGGTGGTATTTCCACTTTACTAGGTACTCAAAATAAGTCTTCCTCTCTTAGTATTCTTACTAACCTTTGATCTAGAATTTTCTCCATCTCTGCGGATTCTCCGCTAGGGCATCTTCTCCTCCCACCTGATTCCTTCTGATCATATGATTCCCTTGTATCATCCATCCTATAAGGGTATTGTGTCTACAAAATTGAATATTAGTGATATTCCAACATTTTCTGGTAGCTCAATTTCATAAGCGGTGGCAACAAATTTCTCTCAGGATTTTACATGGTCCTATCTTCTTTAATTCCTTTAATTTCTTTTATATGTTCCTCTCGAAACTTTCCTTTCTCAAATGTTCTAATACTTGATCTCCAACCTCGAAATGAACTTCTCTTCTCCTTCGATCAATGCATCTCTTGTACTTCTAAAAGCTACCCTGTAACTATCCTTTTATTTGGTCATGTAGCTTTTTCATTTCTGCAGCAAAGTCTTCTACTCCTTCACTTCATAATTCATCATGTCCCAAATTTATCAACTCCTAAATTCCTCTCTGATGCATTCCATATACAATCTAAATGCAATTTTTCTAGTTCTTTTGTTTGGTGAATCACTATAAGAAAACTCTACCTAGGGCATAATATCATCCCATTGACTATTATGTTCAGCTACTAAACTCCCTAATAATTTTCTAAGCTCCTCGACGCATCACGATAGTTAAGCAGGGTTGATGGAAAGTTGGTATGGATTTTGGTTGTCATTGATTTCAAATCATTGAGAGTGATATTATATATTTATGTCAACCCTTAGTGATTGATGTCAACCTTTGGAGAAAGTTCATAGCTAATTTCGGTAGCACAAAGGTTTGGGTAATCTGACCCAAGATTGTTTGATGTATAATGGCATGATTTTAATATATTTGAAGGTAAGAATATTTGTACCGTAGTACATGTCATGCCATTTCTGGTGGTATGGAATATCACATAACTCCTCACTACTAGAGAGTTATGGCTATGTGAAGATGGAGAACCCGTGTTTGGGTAATGGACCTAAGTTTGTTTGATGTCTAATGCGATGATTTTTGATATATTTATAGGTAATACTATTATATTTGATAGTACATGTCATGCTATTTCCATTGGTATGTGGAGTGCCACATAACTCCTCACGAAATAGATATTTATGGCCATGTGAAGTTGGAGAACTTCATTGAGCCATCTAGCCCCAAAAGGTCAAAGTAGTCAAAGTGGTTTAAGATATTTTTGTATAAGGTAAATAATAAATCAAGTGATGAGGTAATATAATCCAAAGTGAATACAAAAATAAATTATTTAAATAATAAATCATTGGATAAATTACCAATTGGACAAGTGGTTAGAAGTCAAGTTAACCCTAAAATAAGGAAAGCATGTTAAGATGTATTAAAAGGTAACCGAGGAAGCTACATGAAAGTACAAATAAGAGGTGAGGCTCTCTCATTTGGAATCACACTTGAGCATATTTAACATCTCCAAGTGACTGACCATGAATGCTTTCTCATTTTAATAACACTTGGACCAAGTGTGAAGCGCATTCGTACATTTAGCATACATAATCACCAGATGTTGTTTGAATTTAATTGTGAAAAAACATGGACGTCTTGAAATAGAATTCCATGAAGGAAATGAGACAAAAAACTAATTGAAAAGGAAGACAATTATGAAGAAGAATTGATTAAAGATTTATATGAACTAAGAGAAGAAAACAATTCTCAAAGAAAGAATTGATGAAACAAAAGGAAAGTGTCTACATTTTGAAGAAGCCCAATGGGTCATAGAGAACTTTAAGAACTCAACTAGAAGAAGCTTTAAAGATCAAAGAAAATCTTGAATATAAAAAGCAGTTGTTTGGAAACCAACATAGCAACAGAGAAGGAAGAAGAATGAGAGGAGAAGATATTGATAGATCATCTTAAAAAAAGAACTAACGATCTAAACCAAACATGAGGCGAAAGTTTGCTCAAGAAGAGAAAAGGACCATAGTAGAAGAAATAATCACATTAAAAAATTCATCTTGAAGAAGCTAAAAGAATAGAAGAAGTCATGAAGTTTTAGATAATGAATAAAGAAGAAGAGGTTGAGAATCTGAATAAGAAGTTGTGACATTGAGAAGTAAAATTATCAAGCTCAACAAGAACGTATGAAGAGATAGAAACATCCACATCAGGCTATAGAGAATGAAGAGAAGCACTCCAGCTGTTAGAAAATGAATGAAGAAGATAGAAAGAGTTATGCAAAAGTACTGAAGAAAGGAATCATGGTCAACCAGATCTAAAAATATTGAAGATGCATCTTCAAGAAGACCATCCCTGTTCAAGCCAAAAGATTCAATCAAGATCATGATCATTCAAGGAAAAAATTCAAGGACTACACCACAAAGACTGCCCACTCCCGTGTATGCAAATTTATTTTTATGGTCATTATTTTATTAAAATTAACTTTGGACATAAGGTTGCAACTGTGGATTATAAAAGAAATGTTCAAGCAAGAAGTGCCTATGTGGTCGCACGTAACATTGGCTATTACAAATTTCCTATCTATGGACACATATCCAGTGATTGTAGAAGCATAATCGATACTTCCATGAAAGAGAATACTAATATCAAATATAATAAAGTCTGGATAAGAAAACAAGAAAAACAGGTGAACAAAGACTAGGTACCAGATATCGCAAGATTGGCAATAAAACAAGATGAAGAAAATTCTACAGAGAAAAAGAAAGATGTTAGATACATAAAGGTTTGGAAAATAACTGAAAGAAAGGAAGGACGGGTAAATAAGGATCATGTTCAAAAGATTGTACTTTCAAGCATTGTAGTGAAAGATGAATCCACAGACACAAAGAAAGAAGTCAGAGCTCAGATAGATAATGAATCTACCAATGAAGATGATGATGAATCTACCAATGAAGATGATGGTGAATACACATCAGAGCAAGAATTGTTTTGATCCATCCGTCCTAGAGACTCCCAAGTAATATGAATATTAGACAGGGGGATCCTATGTGATATTTGTGACAGATCAAAGAACCATCATTCGAGCAACTTGTAGAGTTTGAGAAGACGAATTTAGAGCAATCAGTTAGCAGAAGTATAGTTTGATGGATTAATCAAGACTTCATGATAGTATAGTGATAAATGGGTCAGCATTATGGAGAGTTGCGCAAGTAGAGTCTTGGAAAGTATGGACAAAGATGGATTCGTAAGAACACTTATAAGATTTGGAAAGATATATGACAGTGGATGAGAGCATGCATTCATATATTGGTTAAGACAGTGGTTCAAAGACAAAGGAACACTATCATAATGGATAATAATTACACAGGAAATGGCTTGAACAATGCTAATGGATTCCAATTTGATAGATATTTTTTGGACACATGTAATGCATACATCGGTTCACATTAAAAACAGAGTAATTCTCAGAAAAAACAATAACAAAACTCCCTACGAACTATGGAAAGGAAGTGCAGAAAACAACCTATAAATCAAGGTAACTCAAGATAATATTTTATTAATTGAAATTTATGTTGATGATATTGTTTTGGAAGTACTAATGACAGGTTAAGTCAGAATTTTGCAAAGGATATGCATAATTAATTTGAAATGTCTTTACTTGGAGAACTATCCTTCTTTTTGGGTCTTCAGATATGTCAAAGAAACCAAAGAATTTTTATTTCTCAAACTAAGTATATCATAGAAATGATAAAGAGGTTCAGAATGGAAGATTGCAAACCAATTGCAAGTTGAGCAAAGATGATGATTCAAAGTATACATACTAGAGGAAATACATGTCAGTGATTGGTAGCTTACTATATGTGATAGCATACAGAGCATATGTAATGCAGACAGTTGGACAAGAGGCACAATTTCAAGAAGCACCAAAGGAATCACATGTATTAGCAGGGAAGAGGATTTTCAGATATCTCAAAGGAACATAAGAGTTTGGATTGTGGTATCCAAAAGGAAAGGATCTATCACTTATTGCCTACATAGATGCAGATTGGGTAGGTTGCATTGATGACCGAGGAAGCACCAGTGGGGCAACATTCTACTTGGGTGAGTGTTTAGTATCTTGGCTAAGCAAGAAATAATCATAAATATCCTTATCTACAGTCGAGGCAGAGTATATTGCAACAACAAGATGTTGTACACAGGTTCTATGGATGAAAAAAACTTTGACAAATACACACGTTGAGTATAATGAGCCCATTCCAATCTATTGTGATAATACAAGCACCATTCATATCTCAAAAAACCTAGTGATGCACTCCAAGATGAAGCAGATTATAATAAAGTATCACTTTATATGGGAATAGGTTGTAGAGAATAACATCAGAGTTGAATATGTGAGAACAAAAGAACAAGTGTCATACATCTTTACAAAACTGCTTCCACAGGAAGCCCTTGAGTATCTTCGACGGAGACTAGGAGTTATTTCTACTCCAAAAATAATTATTTTGAATGCTTATCTTATATGTCTTAGATGTACAAGAGGAAACACCATAAATAGGAAAAAAGGGGAGAAATTTATCAGATGCAAAGGTAAATGCTTGGAGAGAGAGCATAGAGGCATGTTTCCAAGGGGAGCGATTGCCACAAGGGAAGAATGAGAGATATGAATTCATGGTGATATCGTTTGTCAAAGGGGGAGATATTATTCATATGAAGGGAGATAGAGTAATCATAGGATTATAAACACAAATAAAAATAAAAGTCATGTAGACAGGGGGAGCATCCCCAAGGAGAGTTCATTCAAGGGAGAAAACCCAAAGGGATATACCCTTCGCCATTTATGTCAAAGGGGGAGAGATATAAACATTGATGAGGAGTATATGCATGAATTTTATCTTGACTAAGTGTTTTCATCAATGTTGGTGTTGACATCAATGCCAAAGGGAGAGATTGTCAGATAGTTGGCTTAGGTTGATGGATAGTTGGTATGGATTTTTGGTTGTCATTTATGTCAACCATTGGAGAGTGATATTGTAGATTTATGTCAACCCTTAGTGATTGATGTCAACCCTTGGAGAAAGTCTGGTAGAGAATTTCCATAGAAAAAAGGTTTGGGTAATGGACCCAAGGTAATGGGTATTACATGGCATTCCATTTCCTTTGGTATGTGGAATGTCACACAAATCCTCACGGTTAGAGAGTTATGGCCATGTGAAGTTGGAGAACCCAGGTTTGGGTAATGGAACCAAGTTTGTTTTATGGATAACAGTACGAGTTTTGATATATTTGCAAGTAATAATATTCTTTATGGATAGTACATGTCATGCCATTTCCAGTGGTATGTGGAACGTCACATAACTCCCACAGTTAGAGAGTTATGGCCATGCAATGTTGGAGAACCCTCATCAGTCATATAGAAGCCCCAAAAGGTCAAAGTAGTCAAAATGGTTTAAGAGATTTTTAGAAGGTAAATAATAAAGTGAAGTGATGAGTGTAATATAACTCAAAGTGAATGAAAAATGAATTATTTAAGTAATAAAGTTAATGGATAAATTATTAATTCGACAAGTGGTTAGAAGTTGGTTAACCCTAAAATTAGGAAAGTGGGTTACGATGGTTAAAAGGTAACCCCTTGAAGAAGCTACATGAAAGTATAAATAAGAGGCAAGGATCTCTCATTTTAATCACACTTGAGAATATTGAATATCTACAGGTGATTGAGGTAACCAAAGGATATCTAATCCAAATTTTAGAGAGAAGGTGTAGTAAAGAAGGAGGAAATTCAAGGGATGATAAATTATTTTGATGATGCTTTCAAAGGTATGTTATTTACAGGACATATAACTATTTTCGCAATAAATGTTTTTCTAGAATGATTCAGACCGTAAAATTGATAGGACATTGAAAAACCATATCCAAGAAGATGTGGTACTAATTTCATCTTGTGGATCGTTGTAGTTTTGGAGTTACACTTTGTGGAAAATAGGGTTTGTGGCTAGTGCTGAAACTAGTCTAAAACAAATGTTTCGGGTAAAAACGTCATAACTTCTTCATAACAGATCCAAATTATGTAATACCAAATGTGTTGGTCAGAAAATAGTCTTTAGTATTCTATGTAAAAATTTTAGATCCATACAACAAATATTCCATGCGGGGCACTCTCTATAAGTTTGCTTTGTAGAATAAGCCAAAATTCAACAAGGTATGCCATTTATTTCTATAACTCCTTTTCTAATAGGTTCCAAGTAGTGACACCCAAAGGAATTGGATAAAACACACTAAATAACATTGTGTACTATTTTCAGATCTTTATTCATTATAGGTACATAGTTATCATTATTTCAAGGTAGGGTTGTTGACTAATCCAAAACTAGTCATGTGAGACTAAAGAAAAGTTTGATGAAAATGCTAGTCTTTTGTTGTTAAAGTTAAGGAAGGTTTGAAGGTATGTGATCATATACACCATATATATTACAAATTTACAAATAAGATTTGGATGATGAAATTGATGAGGGATTTTGGTTGAGGTACATGTTGGGTACATGGTTGAGACAAGTAGTTGATGAGTTGGCACATACATGAGGTGTATAGTTGATGATGTTGGTACATATT
>SNQJ01S0209010.1:0-16121 GCA_010110895.2 Picea sitchensis | reverse complement strand
GGGACATATCTTGTTGAGCTTGTAGATTAACCCATTATGGAAATGATAGTGACCCTTGTCATCACCTACTTTTATATGATTTTGGCCATGTAGTTGTTGAAACACCTCCCTGAAGTCCTCATATTCTTTGTATGCATGTTTGTATTCATGATCGGTAAAAGGCTCCATGTGCATCAAAGTTCCAAAATATGTAATGTTGGATGTGGGTGGACTTGAAAGCATGTCTTCCAACTTGTTTGTGATTCCCTTCTTATATTTGATGACTAGATGAAATTGTTGTCAAAACCCCATCCACTTGTAATGTCTAGTTTGTTGTAGCATACTCTCACCCTACAAATATTGTACTCGTTGGTTATCTATGTGGATGATGGTGTCCTTTCCCATCATATATTTCTTCCACTTCTTGACAGATTGATCTACAACATACAGTTCCTTGTCATCGGTAGGGTAGTTTATAAATTCCACAAGAAATATTTTAGAATGATAGCATACATGCCTTTCTCCTTACATCAAAACTTCTCCCATGGCATACCCAATTAAATATGTCTCCACTTTGAAAGGACATTGCAAGTTTGGTAATGGAATAATTGGTGCTTTAATAATATTTTGTTTCTTCTCATCAAAATCCTTCTGCTAGTTGTTCACCCACTAGAAACTCTTACCACTCATTATTATGGCATGGAGTGGTGCAACTACTGCTGAAAATGATGATATGAAATTATACAAGTATTATGCTTCCCCCAAAAAACTTATAACTTTAGTGACATTTGTAGGAACTGGCAATTTCATGATTACCTCCATCTTTGTGGGATCTATATTGAGCTCCCCTCCACCAATCACATATCCCAAATACACCAAAGAATGTTAAGAAAATACACATTTATTGATGTTATCCAATAGCTAGTGTTTCTTTAGAGTCTCTAACACCTACAAAATATGTGATATGTGCTCCTCCCATGTAGGAATTATAAGCCAATGTATCATCCAAATAGACTGTAACAAATTTATCTAGATATCGGTGTAATACATCATTCATTAGTCTCATAAATGTAGCTAGTGCATTACATAAACCAAATGAAAAAAATAACCATTCATATAAACCTTTCCTTGTCTTGAAGGAAGTATTCTAAGGGTATTCTTCCTTAACGCATACCTGGCAATATCCTGATTTGATATCCAACTTGGTGAAATATTTTTCATGCTGCAAATGATCTAATAGATCATCAACCCTAGGAAAAGGGTATCTATTTTTTAGTGTAGTCTTATTCAATGCATTGTAGTCGATGCACATTTTCCAAGTCCCATCCTTATTTGGTACAATTATGATAGGTGAACCACAAGGTGAGACGATTGGTCAAATCACACCCTGCTCCAACAACTGTTGCAACTGCTTCTTCACATCATTTTCCTCTAGAACATGATGTCTATACAACCCAATATTTCGCAATTGAGGGGATGGAAATAACTATATTTTGTGCTCCACGTCCCTCTTGGGTAGTATCCCTTTAGGCTCTTTGAACACTCTTATGTATTCCTACAAAAACTCCTCCAACTAATGTTTCTTTTCTTTAATAGAACCCTCTAGGGATTCATTTTCTCTTATCAACTGATCCTCGGATTGATTTTATATTAAGAAAAGTAAAACATATTTCTTATTGGATCTAATCAACTTCTTGGCTTGGTTGGAACTTACCAATAAGATATTTGGCTTTCCTTTATAGAAATTGATGATGTAGGACTTCCCATCCTTGATCAATCGATATCGATTGGTTCTCCACATGAATATTTAATCCCTCGTATACATGTAGGGAATTCCAAACACTACTCCATATACATCAAGGCGTACATCATCCAATTCCACTTCATCAATAAAATCAACACTTACCACAAATTTAATCTTACTTGGTTTCATTACCTTGATATTTGCATCCTTGTTTACCTATCCCAATGGATATGGGATAGGATGATTATGAACCTCCAATGCAAGCTTTCTGACTAGATATGTTTCTCTGATATTAGTCTATGAACCAAAGTTGAATAGAGAATCTATATTAGTATTCTTGAACTGGATCTTGATGTGTAAGAGTTTGGTCATGTCCTTCTCTTCTTAGTGATGAAGGCTACTCAGATTCACCTCCTTTTGTATTGATCTATAGATAATATTTGGATTCACATTGAATTTTATTTCAACTTGATTTCTCAAATCTATGGCTATAAGATTCATTTCATTTTCTTCCTTCTTCCTTCTTCCAGTTCTTTGGGTTCAATTCTGGAAGTAGTTTCTATCACTTTTTCTCCATGTGACCATCAATATTTCAATGGTTGAAATTGTAGTTAGGATGATTTCACTGATGTGCATTGGTTGTTTTCTTATTATCCTTTCCCCCTTTCCACCTCTTCTTCCCCTCCTTGGAAGATTCTTGGTGCTCTTTCTACCTAGAACTGCTTGGCTTCCCTTTACTATGGAGTATGCTTTCAAAATATTGTTCCTACACACACTTTTCATCCACTATCCTTGGATTGAAAAGAATCAATTTCTTTCATAAATGACTATGTAGACCCCCCAGATACTTGAGGACTATATTTGGGTTCTTGGGAAAGATACCCAACATGAAGGCCATCTTTCTAAACTCAATGGTGTACTCTTGTACACTCTTACCCTGCCTTTTCTTAAAGTAATGTCAACAGATCCATTGGTCCTCTACATACCCAATAGGATAGAAGTGGTACTTAATGAGGGTTTTGAAATCCTCCCACTTAGTTACTAATGGATCACCCTTTATCCTAAGTTTTTCCATATGTCTTTCCCATCAGGTTAACGCATGGCCCTCTAAATTTAGTATGGAAAATGATATCTTTTGTTCTTCATCTACATGGTGAATGTTAAAATTATAGTTATTGAAACTAATGATTCATTTTTAATGCATGGATGTCACCTTATATGGATTTATGTCCACTTTTTCTTCCATATTGAATAAATATTGTGGAGGTTTTACAACACTGGAACTCAACTTCTCTTTCTCGGGTTCTTTCTGTGATTCCTTTTATGGGTCTTCATTATCTCCCAATTTCCCCTCTAATCCAATATTTGAATTAGAGCCTCCACCCTATTTGAATGGTCTGACCTTTATTATTAGAGTCTCCATGAGAAGTTTCATATCGCAGTTGATATCGACAACCTATGGTTCCAACCTAACAAATATCTCTTCTACTGGATCCCAAGCGATTTTATAAACATACTTTTTTGTCATGTTTAGGGTTTATATGACTTCTATTTAAGTTGATTCTTAGATACTGCAACTTCCCACAGATACCCAAAAAAAAACCATTATGATACCCATACAATACATAAATCATCATTAATATTCCGCTGCATAGTTCATCACAACAGATCTAATAAAATTACTGAAATATTTACTGTGAAAGTTAGTTTCCTTTAGATATCAAATTCTTTAATTACTGGTTTTTTCTCCTTAAATGTGTGAAATAGATGAAATGAAAAAAATAGATAACATAAATAAATACTCACATTCCATCCTCAAGTAAATACAATATATGAATTGGGAAATCCATTACAAGATTAAACCAAGCTAGAAGGTGAGGTCATTATTCTCTCTTTTCTTCAAATGCAAGTACAAAGAAAAGGGAACTCTTTGTGGAGTTTCCTTTGAGACTGTGGCTTGTATGGCTTCTACAAAATATCTCCTTCTATGTTATGTTCACAAAAAACCACTCTCATATGCTTTTCTTAGCTATGGAACAAGATACAATTAAAAATAATGCAATACATTCCCCTCCTAGTGGCCCGATAGTTAATATAGTCTAATAGTCATCTAGGGTTAGGGTATTAACTTACTCAACCCTCAATTAGTGATCAGGTTTGGAACTTCTAGAATGTTCTATAAAATCCACTACATGGCTAGCCACACACATTTAATTAATGTGGAATGATGTGGCATGCATTGGCACCATGGTGATCAATATGGTATGTCAAATTGCAGGAGGCATAACTTTCACATATGAAGTCCAATTGAGGCAATTCTTACACCGTTCAAAAGGTATTAGTGTGCATAATATAGACTCTTGGTACATAGCAAGTTTTGGACCATAAAAAATTTCCATTTGATGCCTCAAAATGGATCCATAATATTTCAGATATTTTTTGGACCAAAATTTCCAAATTGGAACCAACTGTTATAATGGCTCTATAAGTGTATTCCTCTAATGTTTTCACCCATAAATCATCAATATAGATGAAAAATAATATAATGATCCAATATATATCATACCTCCCCATTTAGGGATGCTTTTGGTCCCCAAAATATTTATTGAATGAGGTGAGGAAATGTTTCCTCTACCTTCTCCCTAGAGTACCACTTTGCTTTGCCTGGAAGTTGTACTTTTAACCCAATATGCCAAAGTTCACGATTCTCTTGTCTTGTAGTTTTGTACTACTTCTACAAAAATCTGTCCTCTACCAACTCTTCCTAGGAATCTCGTGCTAAGTCCTCTATGAAAGGTAGGACCTTCTCCTCCTCCTGATCCAACATGAAAGGATCGTAGAGTTTGAGATTCTCCACACTCACTGTTGAGTAAATGTGTATGTATGGGGGTATACTGAATCTGTAGAAATTGTGTCCATCTTCATCCAATATATCAAAAGGGACATAGCTCAGAGACTTGATATTATTACCAAGACCCTGCAGTCTTTCCTTCTTCAGTTGTAACCAAACTATATCTCCCACTTTCAATGTTTTTTTTTTTTAGTGTTTAACATGTCATTCATTGTGCCTTTCATGTGACCTCTTCAGTGTCTACTATATTTGCAAATGGATCTTCCTAATATTTTCTAAAATCTTCTGTACTTTTAATGTTTCTCTCGTGGTGTCTTCCCTCACTCCCCCTTGCTCTCCATAAACAACATCCTAGGGTGAAGCCAAAAAATACCCAAAACAAATTTCAAAAGGGGACTTATCAATAGAAGTATGGACTGCTTTGTTATAAGATTTTTGTATGTATGTAAAAGTTTCATCTAAGGTCTTTGGATTCTTATAAATATAACCCCTCAAAAGCTACACTAAATTATTGTTGACTACTTTTGTCTTCCCCTTTGTTTGTGGATGGAATGTTATATATCTCTTCAACTTAGTGTCCATATTCTCCTACAATGTAGTACAAAATGTATTGATAAATATGGTATCCTTGTCTGAGATGATTCTCCTTGTTATCCCAAAGAGAACCCAAACTTGTTCAAAGAACATGTTTGTTTCGTCTTTCCTTTTATGGTATTTTTACAAGGAATGAGGATGCACATCTTGTTGAACCTGTCAACTACCATAAAGACATAATCATGTCCCTTCCTGGTTGTTGGTAAACCTCCCACAAAATCCATGGAGATTATTTCCTAAGCTTGAGTGAGTATAGGTAAGGGATGGTATAGACCTTTCTTCCTATTACTAGGCTTGATGATACAAAAAAATATACACTCTGTAATATACCATGCTACATATTCTTGCATTTTGGGCCAATACACACATCTCTATAAGTTGGAAATTGTCTTCCCAACACCAAAATGCCTTACATCCTTAGAGGTGTGAGGCTCTCTAATATGATAGATTCCTTTACCTTTAGGGACATGAAGCTTGTCGATCTTTTAGAGCAACCCATTCTGGAAATGATAGAGAACCTTGTCATCACCTTCTTCTATATGATTTTGGCCCTGTAGTTGTTGAAACACTTCCCTGAAGTCCTCATATTATTTGTATGCCTATATGTATTCATCATGGGTAAAATCATCCATGTGCATTAGAGTTCCCAAAGATGTAATCTTTGATGTGGGTGGCCTTGAAAGCATGTCTTCCAACTTTTTTTTTATGACCTTCTTATATTTTATGACTAGATGGAATTATTTTCAAAACTCCATCCACTTGTAATATCTAGTTTGTTGTAGCTTACTCTCGCCCCACAAATATTATAGTGGCTAGTGATATGTGTGGATGATGGCGTCCTTTTCCATAATATAGTTCTTCCACTTCTTTATAGTTTGAGATACAACATACAGTTCCTTGTCATCAGTAGGTTAGTTTATAAATTCTGCATGAAATATTTCATAATGATAGAATACATGCCTTCCTCCTTGCATCAAAATTTCTCCCATGGAATACTCACTTGCATATGTCTCCACTTTGAAAGGACATTGCAATTTTGGTAATGCGAGAATTGGTTCTTTACTAATATTTGTTTTCATCTCATCAAAATCCTTATGCTAGTTCTTCACCCACTAGAAACTATTAGCACTCATTTTTATGGCATGGAATGGTGAAACTACTGCCAAAAATGAAAGATATGAACTTATACAAGTACTTTGCTTCCCAAAAATAAATCCTAATTTCAGTGACATTTGTAGGAACTAGTAATTTCATCATTACCACCATCTTTGTGGGATCTATCTTGAGCTCCCCTCCACCGATCACATATCCCAAATACACCAAATACTATTGAGAAAAAACACATTTCTTGAGGTTAGCCAACAACTAGTGTTTCTTTAAAGTCTCTAACACATTAAAACTATGTGATATTTTCTCCTCCCAGGTAGCATTATAATCCAATATATCATCCAAACATACTATAACAAATGAATCTAGATATTGGTGTAATACATCATTTGTCAGTCTCATAAATGTAGCTAGTGCATTACATAAACCAAATGACACGACCAACCATTCATACAAACCTTTCCTTGTATTGAAGGCATCTTCTAGGTGTATTCTTACTTAACACGTACCTTGTGGTATCTCAATTTGAGATCCAACTTGGTGAAATATTTTTCATGTTGCAACTGATCTAATAGATCATCAATCCAAAGGAAAAGGATATTTATTTTTTAGTGTAGTCTTTTTCAATGCTTTGTAGTCGATACAAATTCGCCAAGTCCCATCCTTATTTGGTAAAATTATGATAGGTGAACCACAAGGTGATATGATTGGTAAAATCATACCCTACTCCAACAACTGTTGCAACTTCTTCTTCACTTCATTTGCCTCTAGAATAGACTATCTATACAACCCAATATTTGGAAATTTAGGGGTTGGTAATAACTTTGTTTTGTGCTCCATGTCCCTACTGCGTGGTATCCCTTTAGGTTCTTGGAACACTCCTATGTATTCCTATAACAACTCCTCCAACTAATGTTTCTTCTCTTTAGTAGAAACCTCTAAGGATTCCTTTCCTCTTATCAACTCACCCTCAGACTGATTTTCTCTTAAGAAAAGTAAAACATATTTCTTGTTGGATCTAAACAAGATCTTGGCTTGGTTGGAACTTACCAGTGAGATATTTGACTTGCCTTTATACACATTGATGATGAAGGAATTTATATCCTTGATCAATCAGTATCGGTTGGATCTTCGCTTGGAGATTGCATCCCTCATATACATGTAGGGGATTCCAAACACTACGTCACATACATCAAAAAGTACAACATCCAATTCCACTTGATCAATAAAATAAACACTTACCACAAATTTAATATTACACGGTTTCATTACCTTTATATTTTCATCCTTGTTTACTCATCCCAATGGATATGGGATAGGATGATTATGAAACTCCAATGCAATATTTTTTACCAGATTGATTGCTTTGATATTACTCTGTGAACCAAAGTCGAATAGAGCATATATCTTAGTCTTCTTGACTTGGATCTTGATGTGTAAGAGTTTGGACATGTCCTTCTCTTCCTGGTGATGAATACTACTCAAATTCACATCCTTGTACATTGATCTACAGAAAATACTCACATTCACATTAAACTTGCTTTCAACTTTATTGCTCGAATCTATGGCTAGAAGATTCTTTTTATTTTCTTCCTTCTTGCAGTTCTTTGGGTTCAATTCTAGATGTAGTTTCTAGCACTTTTCCTTAGTGTGACCATCAATATTTCAATGGTTGCAATGGTTGTTAGGATACTTGCACTGATGTGCAGTGGTTGCAGTGGTTGATGTCTTCTTATCCTTTCTTCCTTTCCACCTCTTCTTCCTCTCCTTGGAAGCTTCTTGGTGCTCTTTCTACCTATAACCGCTTGTTTTCCCTTTCTTATGTCTTATGCTCTCAAAATATTTTTCCTACACACACGTGTTGTCCACTGTCCTTGGATTGAAAAGAATCACTTTCTTTCATAAATGACTAAGTAGACGCCATAGATACTTGAGGAGTACGTATAGGTTCTTTGGAGAGATACCCAACAAGATGGGAATCTTTCTAAACTCAATGTTGTACTCATGTACACTCTTCCCTTTCCTTTTCTTGAATTAATGTCAAAAGATACATTGGTCCACTACATACCCAATAGGATATAAGTGGGAGTTAATGAGGGTTTTGAAATCCTCCCACTTATTTACTATAAGATCGCCCTCTATCCTAAGTGTTTCCATATGGCTTTCCCACTGGGTGAAAGAATGGCCTTATAACCTTAGTATGGAAAATGATATCTTTTACTCTTCATCTACATGGTGAATGCTAAACTTCTAGTTATTGCAACCAATGATTTAGTTTTAATGCATTGATCTCACCTTATATGGATTTATGTCCACTTTTTCTTCGATATTGAATAAATACTATGGAGGTTTTACGACACTGAAACTCAACTTCTCTTTCTCAGGTTCTTTTTGTGATTCCTTTTATGGGTCTTCATTATCTCTCAATTTCCCCTCTAATGCAATCTTTGAATTAGAGCCTCCACCCTCTCTGACTGGTCCAACCTTTCTTGTTAGAGTTTCCATGAGAAGGTTCATATCATGGTTGATATCAACAACCTGTGGTTCCAACCTCACAAATCTCTCTTTTACTGGATCTCAATGGTTTTTATGAACATACTTCTCTATCATGTATAGGTTTCTATGACTTCTCTTTAAGTTGATTCTTAGATACTGCAACTTCCCACAAATACCTAAAAGAAACCCGCTATGATACCAATATGATACATAAATCATCATTGATATTCGATTGCATATTTCATTACAAAAGATCTAATAAAATTACTGAAATATTTACTGTGGAGGTTAGTTTCCTTTAGGTATCAAATTCTTAAATAATTTTTGTTTTTTTCTGCTTAAATGTATGAAATAATTGATTTGAAAAAAATAGAGAACATAAATAAATACTCATACACCATCCCCAAGTAAACACAATATATGAACTGGGAAACCCCTTATGGGGGAAAACCAATCTAAAAGGTGAGGTCAGTCAACTCTCTTTTCTTCAAATGCAAGTTCAAAGAAAAGAGCACTCTCTATGGAGTTTTTTTTTAGACTCTAGCTTGTATGGCTGATACAAAATCTCTCCTCCTATGTTATGCTCACAACAAACCACTCTCAGATGCTTTTCTTATTTATGAAATAAGATACAATTAAAAAGAATGGAATCCATTCCCCTCCCAGTGGCTCAGTATTTAATATAGCTCGATAGTCGTCTAGGGTTAGGGTATTAAATTCCTCAACCCACAATTAGTAATGAGGTTTGGAGCTTCTAGAATGTTTTATAAAATCCACTATGTGGCTAACTCCACACGTTTAAGTAATGGGGGATGATGTGGTATGCACTCGTACCATGGTGATCAATATGGTAGGTCAACTTGCGGGAGGCATAACTTTCACATATGAAGTCCATTTGAGGCAATTCTTGATTCATTCGAAAGGTATTGATCTGTAGAATATAGAATATTGGTACATAGAAAGGTTTGGACCATAAAAAGGTGTCATTTGATGCCCCAAAATGGATCCAAAAGATTTCATATCTTTTTTGGACCCAAATTTCAAAATTGGGACCAACTGCTATAATGGCTCTACAAGTTGATTCCTCCAATTTTTTCACCCATAAATCATAAATATAGATGAAAAATAATAGAATGATCCAATCCATATAAAACATACATGGACCTTAGGACCTAAACATGGCTTCTTAACCTTGATCTCAATGGAAAACATTGGAAAACCACAACATAGTACCACTCTAGGGGCGGTTTGGAATCAATCTTGGATATGGATACCATTAGGGGGTTTTGTGCACCCAAGATAGGTCACAGGGCCTTAACCATGGTCGATAAAGGACAAACATTTCCTTGAGATATTGTTGAAACTTATCGAGTTGAATATTCTGGAACAAGTTTTCAAACCACCACATGGACTTTTTGTAGGAGTTCTTTACATCATTGCGAGTGGGATAAAAATTCCATCAGTAAATTGTGTGCACTATAAATGGTTCTCAAGGTGTAAAAATGGTCATGGGGGAAAAAAGTTTCTTAATCCCTAATAGAAAATTCTTGAGCTCAAGCACCATGAACAATGCCTAAAAATTATGAGACGATCCCTCATAAGGGTGTTTTTCTCGTAGAAGTTGGATATCTGCACCATTAAGATCTTTTTCACACCACACATGGATCTTGAGGCTTTAACCTTGGTCATGATAGGGAAACAATATCCTCAATACCTTGACCTTGGTTATGGGATGGAAATAACAACCTTGAGCTCTAAACATAACTTCTTAGGTTGAGGTTCTATGACTACATTCATTAACAACCATACATTTCCCCTATTGGTTATATTTGTCCTACTAGAGGAATATGGGAACCATGAATAGGTATTGAGAACCAATAATGGTTCTCAAAGTCTAACCAATATCAAGGGAGGAAAATAAGTCCCTTATGCCTTGAGCAAAGATTCTTAGAATCAATAAACATGACAAAAACATGGAACCACACCTCTCTAAGGGGTCTTTAGCATTTAAGTTGGACATGGATGCTATCATACGTTTTTGCACACTATCGATGGGTCATGGTTCCTTTATAATCATTAAATAATGAAAACAAGTTCCTAAGGATCTTGTTGAAGCTTCTTGATCTCAAGAGAATTAAATAAGTACTCAAACCAACACAAGGGAACTTTATAGGGCATATTTAGCCTCCAAGTGGGATACGACCATTATGAGTAGGTTTTATTCACTATAAAAGGGAGACGAGGTATAAACATTTTTAGGGGGAACAATAGCATCAAACCCTAATTGAACCTTCTTAAGATCAAGCACAATGAAAAACACTTAGAAACCATGACATGATCCCTCTCAAGGGATTGTTTGGCATTCTAGTTGAATATGCGTAGTATTACAAGGTCTTAGGAATCATGGATAGGTCATAGGTTCTTAAGAATATTAAGGGGATGAAAATAAGAGGCTCCATTCCTATATTTTCTTCCCATGCTCAAGTTCCGTGAAAGAGTGCTAGAATGACCACATATTACCTTGGTAAGGTATAAGTGGCCTCCAAGTGGGATATAGGCACGTGACTAAGTTAGGTGTGAACTAAGAATGGGTCTCAAGGTCTAGCCAAAGTCAAGGGTGGAAAACAAGGGTCCTATGTTCTATATGAAACTTATTGGACTTAGTCTCCACTAACAACACCTACAACCCTCAAAACATTCCCTCACTTGGGGATCTTTTGACTATGATTGGTTTGGAAGATATGATGTTTTCAATAATATTGATGGGTTTTTGGGTCTTGACAATGGTAAAGGAAGGATATTAAGGATCTTAGGAAGTCAAAAAATATTCTTGAGCTCAAGGATCATGAAATATGCATTACAACACCACAACAAAACTTTATATGGGATCATTGGCCTCTAAGTGCGATATTGTTGCCATAAATTTGTGCAACCTAAAACATGGTCATAAAGGAAAACAAGGGACTTACATAGGAAACTAAACCTTCTAGGCCTGAAGTGTAGTGAACAAGATCTCTAGCCATGACACATTCCCTCTCTATGTTGTCTTTCACCTCCAAGTGGTGTTTAAGGTGCCATTATGTTGTTTTTCCTAGAGGAGACGGGGCTAAGAACTTTGATTATGGATGAGAGAGGAAAATAGGTTTTATGTGTTCAAAAGATTGTTCTAATGTGAAATATGTTCTTTCAGAACACGTTGGAATGAAAAAAAATTATATGGTTATTCTTTTGTGTAAAAAAAATGCATGCATGTTATTAATGTGTGTACATTAATAATGGGTGCACATTGGTATGAATTTAGAAAAAGGTTTTTCCTCTATATGTTGGATACATTTTCCATATTTTCATTTTATCTTTGAAAATATTATCTTGGTGGTTTCAAAATCTTTATTATTATCTTCTTTTTTACAAGGTTTTTAGATATGATCCACATATTCATGGCTAATGATATTTCACAAAGTTATAACCTTATGTATGGATATTCCAAATTAAAAAAAAATGATAGGTTATGTTATGATCCTCAAACCTTGTAAGTTCATGGTTTCAATAAATTTCTTAATTTAAAAATATAAAAAATCAACTTTAAAAATATGAAAAAATAATGTCACACAATAAATAACTATTATCTATAATTATCCAAGTTTGTTTTAAGGTAGCAAGTTAAATTATTAATGTTAATATATGTTATAAAAAAAATATAACTTTTATAAATAAAAGCTAAATATTCCAAAAACTAATATTTCTTAAGAAAATATTCCATAAATTAACTTTTAATAAAAAATATTATTTCCCATATTCATATAATTTCCACTCTATTCCTCTCATTCAACCTTAGGATTGTTTTTCAAAATTTTAATTACAATTAACTCTACATGAAAGTGTCTCAACTCTTAAGATTTTTTTAACAATAATATATCTTAAGATTTTTTGAACACATGAAAGTGTCTCATTAACTTACACCAGATCTTAAGATTTTTTGAACAATAATATATCTTAAATATGTTGGATAGTAGGTTTTTTTAATGATGTTAAATATATATTTTGATGTATTGGAATGTGTATAAGTAAAGTCACTTCTATTTTCTAATAAATCAATACCTTTTAATTACTTTGAAAAAAAAAATTAAAACTATAACCCAAACAAATTATAAATTAAAATAGATTTTTCAAGTCCTATTGTCATGTGATCTTGGATTCTAAACTCAAGCGTAAAAAGTTATATTTTAACATGTTTTAAAAGTGAAATTATATTTTTATAATTGATAAAAGAACATTTTAAAATTTATGTAAAATTTAAGTGAGAGATGTATGACGTAACAAATATTTATAACATTTTACTAAAAATGGAAAAGTAATACAAAATAAATATATGATGTCACAAATATTTGTAATTTTTTAATTGAAAAAAAAATAAAATTGTAATTTTTTAATTGAAAAATCGACATGAATAAAATAAATGTATCATGAAACCAATATTTGTAATTTCTTAATTGAAAAATTTAAGAGTAATAAAAATTGAAGTTGGTATGGTTGATCGTTTTTCATTGTCTAATAAAGTTGCCAACTTTAACAAAAAGACGATAAATGTTAAAATATGGTGCATAGTGAAATAAGAATATAGACATTTTTATTGAAACAAATAATTCTAGTTTGTAATTATCATTTTATTTATTAAATCTTAAATTAAAATAATCAAATTTGTTTTATTATAAATTTAAATTTATATAAAAAAAAATTGAATAAATCATTTTAATATTTTAATATTTTAATTATTTTTTTTCATGATATTTTATATCAAATTAATCTAAATTAGTATAGATTTATTTTAATTTTGGATTTATCAAGTCTCCAAAGGGATCTAATCTTTTTAAGTGAAAACCTTTTTTAGAGTGCAAAACTTAAGGAAAGGTTAAAGGAGTACAACATCCAATTCCACTTCATCAATAAAATCAACACTTGCCACAAATTTAATCTTACATGGTTTCATTACCTTGATATTTGCATCCTTGTTTACCCATCCCAATGGATATGGGCTAGGATTAGTATGAATCTCCAATGCAATCTTGCTAACGAGAGTGATTGCTATGATATTAGTCTCTAAACCAAAGTCGAATAGAGCATTTTTCTTAGTCTTCTTGACCTGGATCTTGATGTTTAAGAGTTTGGTCATGTCCTTCTCTTTCTGGTGATGAATGCTACTCAAAGTCACCTCCTTTTGCACTGATCTATAGACAATATTCACATTCACATTGAACTTGCTTTCAACTTGATTGCTCGAATCTATGTCTAGAAGAATTTTTTTATTTTCTTCCTTCTTGCAGTTCTTTGGGTTCAATTCTAGATGTAGTTTCTATCACTTTTCCTCAGTGTGACCATAAATATTTCAATGGTTACAATGGTTTTTAGGATAGTTGCATTGATGTGTAGTGGTTGTTGTCTTCTTATCCTTTCCTCCTTTGCACCTCTTCTTCCCCTCCTTGGAAGCTTCTTGGTGATCTTTCTACCTATAATTGCTCGGTTTCCCTTTCTTATGGCCCATGCTTTCAAAATATTCTTCCTACACAGATGTGTCGTCCACTGTCCTTGGATTGAAAATAATCCCTTTCTTTCATAAATGACTATGTAGACCCCATAGATCCTTGAGGAGTACATATGGGTTCTTGGGAGAGATACCCAATAAGATGACCATCCTTCTAAACTCAGTGATGTACTCATGTACACTCTTCCCATGCCTTTTTCTGAATTAATGTCAACGGATCCATTGGTCCTCTACATACCCAATAGGATATAAGTGGGAGTCAATGAGGGTTTTGAAATCCTCCCACTTAATTACTAGAAGATCACCCTCTATCATAAGTGTTTCCATATGGATTTCCCATTGGGTTAAAGCATGGCCCTCGAACCTCAGTATGGAAAATGATATCCATTGTTCTTCATCTACATGGTGAATGTTAAACTTCTAGTTACTGTAACTAATGATCCAGTTTTAATTCATTGATATCACCTTATATGAATTCATGTACACTTTTTCTTCCATATTGAATAAAGATTGTGAAGGTTTTACGGCGCTGGAACTCGACTTCTCTTTCTCAAGTTATTTTCGTGATTCCTTTTCCGGGTCTTCATTATCTCCCGATTTCCCCTCTAATACAATCTTTTAATTAGAGCCTCCACCCTCTTTGAATGTTCCAACCTTGCTTGTTATAATTTCCATGAGAAGTTTCATATCACAGTTGATATCCACAACATGTGGTTCCAACCTCACAAATCTCTCTTCTACTAGATCTCAAGGGTTTTTATGAACATAATTTTATGTCATGTCCAGGGTTTCTATGACTTCTCTTTAAGTTGATTCTTAGATACTACAACTTCCCTCAAATACCCAAAATAAACCTTCTCTAATACCAATATGATGCATAAATAATCATGGATATCCGATTAAATAGTTCATCACAAAATATCTAACAAAATTACTGAAATATTTACTGTGAAGGTTAGTTTCCTTTAGATATCAAATTCTTTAATTACTGTTTTTTTATACTTAAATGTATGAAATAATTGAAATAAAAAAATAGAGAACATATATAAATACTCACACATCATCCCCAACTAAACACAAGATATGAACTGGGAAACCCATTACGGGAGAAAACCAAGCTAGAAGGTGAGGTTGATCAACTCTCTAT
The DNA here is from genome assembly GCA_010110895.2 of Picea sitchensis. NCBI lineage: Eukaryota > Viridiplantae > Streptophyta > Pinopsida > Pinales > Pinaceae > Picea > Picea sitchensis. Next base: position 664 of record SNQJ01S0209010.1, on the reverse strand, counting down.
TCTTCAAATGCAATTACAAAGAAAAGGGAACTCTCTATGGAGTTTTCTTTGAGACTGTGGCTTGTATGGTTGATACAGAATCTCTCCTCCTCTATTATGCTCACAAAAAACCACTCTCGGATGTTTTTCTTAGATATGGAACAAGACACAATTAAAGAGAATGGAATCCATTCCCCTCCTAGTGGCTCAATATTTAATATAGATGGATAGTCGTCTAGGGTTTGGGTATTAAATTCCTCAACCCATAATTAGTGATGATTTTTGGACCTTCTAGAATGTTCTATAAAATCCACTACATGTCTATCCCCACACGTTTAAGTAATGGGGGATGATGTGGCATGCACTCACACCATGGTGATCAATATGGTAGGTCAACTTGCGGGAGGCATAACTTTCACATATGAACTTCAATTGAGGACATTCTTGAATCATTCGAAAGGTATTGGTGTGTAGAATATAGAATATTGGTACATAGCAAGGTTTGTACCATAAAAAGTTGTCATTTGATGCCTCAAAATGGATCCAGAAGATTTCATATCTTTTTTGGAGCCAAATTTCCAAATTGGGACCAGTTGCTATAATGGCTCTACAAGTTGATTCCTCTAATTTTTTCACCCATAAATCATCAATATATATGAAAAATAATAGAATGATCTAATATGAA
>SNQJ01S0209009.1:0-16121 GCA_010110895.2 Picea sitchensis | reverse complement strand
TAAATTTTCCAAGTTTTCCCTTCAAACTTTTCCAAAATTTAGCTAAGTTTTCTCCACAAGGGATTTCACTTATTTAATGCTCCCCTTGACTTAGACAAGACATAAGAAAGGGATCTAAATCCTTTAAAATCAATATTTTCTCAGGAAAAAATCATGTCCATCTATATCTCCCTACAAACACAAGTGCACACACATATATATACAATTTAAGTGAGTTGCACCATCCATCATGCTCTTGTAATCTAGTAACATGCTTGGAAAAAATCTCATAGATACTTATAACTCAAAAACAAAGGTTCATAATATAAGCATACAACTTTCATAAATCTATCACGATGAGAAGGATTTACTATGCCATTTAATCACATAGTCCTTTCCAAGATAAAATATCAATCCATAACCAATTTGTTTCTTTTAAAGGGATTTAGGGAGAAAGATGCATTTTCACAACATTATAATAAATGCATTAGTCATAGGTTTTTAATTAAGACCCAACCACCCTTTATCGGTCCAATTCACTCAATCCAATTACAAAGGAAATTCAACCCAAGCTAAGGACATATTTTGCATTCATGATTTCCATATATAAAATGCATGGGAATTTCATCAAATCAAACAAGTTGCTAGGACTCTAAGCTTATCATTCCCTGCTAAACTCTCAACTAATCCTCTAGCTTCATATGACCTCCTACCTATGAACAAGAAACAATTATCCTGCCACACTAATGAAAAATTCATTGTATTGGATTAAAAACATATACTAGGCAATATACGGTTACTTTAGTGTAGTAACTTAAAGTACTTAGGAATGTATGCATCTAGAAGATAGTTTAGTCTAGATTCTAAGAATAGCATCTTTACCAAAGGAATGAAAAAATGCACTATCTAAGATAGAGCCTATGAAAAAAATACATAGGAAAACTGATTCAATTTCCTAAGGCAACAAATAGAAAAATTCATCACACCCGTGCATACATAATTCCTTCACCATACTCTTTACCACAACCATGTACACCTCACAATTTATGTAAATATAATTATTAAAATCAAATTCAATTATCACTTATAAAACATCGTAATCCAAGCTATAAGTATATCTCTAAGCATGGTAAGAGCATTTATCTAAAATTGAGATTGCTTAACAAGCTAGATGAGGGTTAGCACTTTTCCACCCAATTATAGGCTTAGTTGCATTAGTTCTTTCTACAAATGGTCACCCCCTAGCTAGAAAATGATACCAAAAGGGTGAATTTTCGGGAAAGGCTCTCAACACTTATGGGAAAATGAAAAATTCTTCAATGAACAACCTCACGGGAAACTCCTTTCTGACTATCAATAATTCCACAAAACTAAGGCACCTCTCATGTTGGATCAACACAACAAAAGAGTGAGTTCCCTTTCACTACTTTATAGTTCCTCATGGAATATCTTCCATTTAGTTCTCTTCATGTTATCAACATGGCCTAAGATCGTAGTCCCACTCTCTAGCTTTCATAAGATTTTTTCACAAAATTTAGGGTCCCAAACAAGGAATTCTTAACTGGTTTAACACGTGTCTTGGCTCATATTGCACCCCAGTTCTCTTTTATGCTCAATTTGCATGCCAACAAATTATTCAGTAGCTCATGCACTTCCTTTCTCATGCACAAATTCTTCCCCTTGTTTCTCAAGCTCATGCACACTTGCATATCTTCTCCTCTACCCCCCATGCACATGTTTCCTTCCTCCTCCATTAGTAATCTCCCTTTCTAATGCAACTCACCCATAAATGGTGGGAATGATTTCAAAAATATTGGGAAAGTTTTATAAAAGATGATTTGACCACACCTTTCATCAATCCCATCCTAAAGTACTCAACCCATTCCTGTCATAAGTTTTGAAGGTGGTCCTTCCACCAACTACATTCAATGATTGGCTAGTCAAGTCAATAAGGGAAAATGGAGGATAATTCCCAAGGTTAATTTGACATCATAGGAATCAATTTGACAAAGGTGGATAGGGATTTATTAGGCATATTGAACCCTTTCTTGGTCCTCTCCCCACTCATGGTATCATGGTCCCTGTAGGCACTTATGCCTCAATCAGTTGTTGGCATCCTTCTATTTAGTTGAAGGATATAATATTTACAACATTGACATGTTTAGATCACCATGGCATAGTAATCAATTATCCATGTCAAAATTAAAATAATGATTAGTGTAATTAATTGCATATTTAATTAGGGGATCAAAATGAGTATGTTACAAAAGTGGTCCCAACCAGATCAAATCTAATAGATTGGGCATAGATAAGCCATGAAATGTGAATTTTCTAACTTCTTTAAAGCCATCTTGGAAAATCAAATTTGAGCAGACCAAATTTATTTTAAGAGATATTGGTTACACACTTGTAACATCCCTGCTATAATACCCAGTTTGATTAATGCTTAATGTAGATATAATGTATGGCTATGGCCAAACAATGTATATGTGAATTGTATTTCTGAATTTTAATAATAAATGTAATGTCAGCTGCTAAGGGGACATGAATAAATATGGGGGTTGTATTAATCCACAAGAGAGGGGAGGGTATAAGAGAATTCCTAAGACGGGGGTCCAAGGGGGAATTATCCCTATCTATTAATTCCACCCACATTCCTTAATTTTATTATCATTATTTATTAAACTCTATTTCCTGATTGAGTGTTCACAAAGCCAATCATTGAATGCATGTAAGAGAGTGGGTGTGAGAATTCACATCCCATAGTTATTGGAAGCATGGGGATGCATATAATCAACTTGGGGAAGTGTGTGAGTCAAGAAAGCAAGAAAAGAGGGAAAAAATTGTATGAGAAGTTATATTAGTTTTGATTATTCAATATTTTTTTTGCATGAACAACAAGGAGAGAGTATAAAAGAGAGCTTGGAGCTAGAGAAACCATGGAGGGAGAACTCTTGATGATCTAGGTGGATATTGGTGGCCACCCACCTATTCCAACTGGCTCCTCTTGTCCATTTTGTGTTCAACACATTCTTCTGTACTTATTTGTAGTCGTGGGTTCTACACTTATGGGGTTGTATGAAGCCCTACACATCCTCTAGGCAGATACTTGTGGCCTCTCGCCTAATCCAACTGGATTATTTTGTATCTTTTCATCTCATCACATCTTGATGTACTTCTAGGGCCGTTTTGGGGCCCTAAACATGGTTTTTTTTCTCACCACAGTCAAACTTATACGAAGTCAAAGTTTGATGGAAAAATGTGTAGTTCTCTAAAAGACCTTTCCAATGGGCTATCACGTGTCTAAAATGAAGGTCGTATGCAAAAGTTATGACCCCAAGAAGTTGAGGTACCAACTTACCCATAGGGGCGCACATGAATTTTGGAGTTTCACCTTCTAGGGTTAGGTTTTTGGATGTCTAAGGTTTGGGCATTGATGAGTAATATCAAAAAGGCCTCTAGAGCCTCATTGGAATCATTCTGCTCAGAAGGATGCACGTAGCATCCATATCTCTTCTCAAAGATAGATACCATCATTAGAGCAAGTGTTTCAGTTATGTAATTTTATAGTTTCAACCTATTTCATTTATTTAATAGAAGATATTGTTCATTGGATATTTGTGTTATTCTTCATATCTCTGTGTTTATTGTATTCAGTGTGTAATCAATTCATTCTACTCCTAAATCTGTATTAGTGGTATCAGAGCAGTCTGCTCTTCATTTATTTTTCTTCGTGCATGTCCCCGACAAGATCTGGGTACAAGAAGTTGGGACTCGAACCAATCTAGATGTTGCAAGATCACTCACGCCAAGCCTGACAACAACCCATGGGGCACAGAAATAAAGATGATGGAGAAGGAGATAATATTAAAATGTTTCTTGAGGAAGCCCTTGCATGAAAAAGGAATGAAATGATGGAAAAATTTGCGTAGATCCTTCGATGACTTCCCATAGGAGAAGCATCTTCATTAAGCGGGCATGAAACCCCCTTCAAGGTATAGGTAAATTTTGATATTCCATTATTGGAAGGACTGATAGATGCATATGTTATAGATAAATGTTTGAATCTACTCGAAGGGTATTTTTTGGTCCACAATTTTTTCGATAGGGAAAACATTACTTTTGCACTCCTCAAGGCCATCCCCCATGTTAAGGATTGGTGGGATACTTACTATGAGAAAAGAGACATAGAGGAATTCGAAATATTTTTGGTGGCCCCTACCTTGTTGGAAGCTACGAGGACCAGTGTACAAGATGGACTACCCTACTTCAAGAAAGGGACCAGACAATATCATATTTCACCAATATTTTCCATACCCTCTGCACCAAATTGAGTATCAAAGACTCTGAGTGTCATCCAATGTTCAAATACTATGGTTTTTTTCATAGATACATTCAAACATAAATGGAGTTTCTAGAAATAACCTCATTAGGCATGGCTTATAAGTATGTTTTCAATATTGAGCAGAAATTTAAGAAGAAGAGGCAAGAGTTTGGATCTGCAAACTCCTCACAACTGAAGTAGGGAAAAGGAGGCCCCAACCCACACAACAAGGGACCGAGCTGATATGGCCACTCTCAGGACAACCAGTCCAAGCTGTAACAAAAGAAGGGTAATGAGAAGACAAAGAAGGACATGGGAAAATGGTGTGAGTACCATAAAATCCCTTGGAACAACATTGAAGAATGTCGCTCCAAGCAGTCACTCGTGGCTGAGCTGAAGGCTTTCGAGTTGGAGGTCGATTATGATTATGAATCAAATCCTAAAGGATGGAAGTGGATTATCGATTTTAAACCCAATGCCATTGTCTCTACCACCAAAATCCGACCAAGTTAACCAGAAGAACCGGAGGAAGGGGAATGCCTCTTTCACTCATAGATCTAGGTAAATGGGGCTCCACTTCATTTCATTATCGATAGCGACAATCAGAAGAATCTGATTTCAGCATAGGTCATCAAGCAGCTAGACCTCCCAATGAAACCACACCCACATCCCTACACCATCGGTTGGCTTCATCAAGGAAGATATCTTCGTGTCAGCCAACAATGTTGTCTACCCTACGGAATCAAACCTTTCAAAGATGAGGTATTGTGTGATATTGCTCCCCTTGAATTTTGTGATGTTCTTTTAGGAAAACCATATTTGTGTAAGTGTCATGTTGTGTATGAGTCTATACCCCGCAGTGATATTATTACTTTGGGTAGACAATTGTACAGTATACTAGAGGTAGCGTCGCCTACCACTATTTCTTTAATCTCTGCTAAGCAATGCAGTATGTTCATTTCACAGACCAGGAAGTTTGTCTTCTTTGTGATCCATGCTCATAGTAAGAAGAAGGTTGCTTCCACATCCATGGCCTCTACATAGAGCCTCTCTGTGTAGTATAAGCAAGTGGATGGGATCATGGAAGAATACAGATACATCTTATCCTCACCCACCGGGGTACTGACGCACTGCCAAGTCAAGCATCCAATTGATTAAACCCCTGGTGCACCTCTACCTAATGGACTAGTCTATTGTCACTCATTGATGGAAAATGACAAAATCAGGCATCAGATCCAAGATATTTTTCAAAAGGGGAACATAATAACCAAATCCTCCCCTTACAAAAGCCCAACTATACTGGTTCAGAAGAAGGACGAGACTTGGAAAATCTGCATTAATTATAGAGCCTTAAACAAAATCACAGTTAGGAACTGGTACCCAATTCCTAGGATTGATGACCTTCTTGACCAACTTAAGGGGGAAAATTTCTTCAGCAAGATTGACCTAAAGTATGGCTATCACCAGGGTCCCATCGAACCAACTAATGTATGGAAGACAACCTTCAAATGTAAAGAAGGTCTCTTTGAATGGTTGGTCATGCCCTTTGGCCTAACAAATGCACAAACCACTTTCATGAGGTTGATGGATAATGTATTATGACCCTTCACCAAATCCTTTGTGGTGGTATATTTGGATGAAATCCTCATCTTTAGCAGAACTTGGGAGGAGCACATGCGACATATTCAACAGGTTTTGAGCACTCTACGATAGCACAAGCTATATGCCAACTTAGAAAAATGTTCTTTTGGCATGAACAAGGTCCAATACTTGGGCTACATTGTTGATGAGCATGGGGTACATGTTGATCCATCTAATATCCAAGTCATTCGTGACTGGCTAGCCTCAACCACACTAACTAAGCTTTGGAGCTTCTTGGTACTGGCCAACTTCTATCGATGGTTCATGTTGGGATTATCCCATATTGCATGGGCCCTCAACTAGGTGACCAAGGGAAGTGGTAGGGAAACGTTCGTGTGGGGCAAGGAACAACAATGAGCATTCGATGATTTTAAGCATCACTTCTTCTTATCTCCATTACTCTCCTTGCCCGATGTGCAACAACCATTCGAGATTGAGACTGGTGCATATGACTATGTTGTAGGAGCAGTTCTCACTCAACATGACCATCCAGTGGCATACCATAGAGAGACACTCTCATATACTATCCGAAAATACCCCACCTATGTCAAGGAAATGTATTCCATTATACAAGCCTTTCGTCAATGGAAACATTACATTCTGGGAAAGGAGAGGATCATCCACACTGATCAAAAGCCTCTATAGTTCATACAGACATAGTGAAAATTGCAAAACAACCACCATAAGAAGTGGTCCACCTACCTGCAACAGTTCCATCTCAACATCAAGTATAAGACATGGATCTCAAATCATGTCGTTGGCTGCCTCAGTAGACCTCTTGTGGCTTCACTCACCATTGTGCTCCATTACTATGTACATGAGGCATATGAGTGGCTCCAACTTTATCAGCAAGATCTAGACTTCACCACCACCTATCATCTCTTGGGTACATGCACGTCTATCACTGATTTTCACATTCAAGACGAACTATTATGCCATCTAGGCCATCTCTATGTTCCTACAAGAAAGCATTCAAAGCTGATATGCGAAGTCCACTACAGTCGGATGGTAGGACATTTTGGCATGGAGAAAACTATGTTCGTTCTTTAGAAACATTATTATTGGCCAAAACTTCAACATGATGTCAGAAAGTATATCAGATCTTGCACTACCTGTGCCATTTCTAAGCCAACCATCAAGACGAAAGGCTTATACACCCCTCTTCCTACTCCCGATAAGCCTTGGGAATCTGTATCAATGGATTACATGTTTGGCCTTCCGTCCACCAAGCAAGGAAATGACTGCGTTTTTTTGGTCATTGATCAGGCTGTGAGGATGGCCATCCTCACAGCCTACAAGAAGAATATCACAGCAAAAGATATTGCCAAGCTATTCTTCGAACGAGTGTGGGTCCATTTTTTGGATGCCACAGACCATCATCTTCGATGAGGACAACAGGTTCCTTAGCACATTTTGGTCGAGTCTCTGGTCACTGTTTGACACCAAGCTCACTAAATCCACTTCTTTCCACCCCCAAACAGATGACCAAATAGAGGTTGTCAATCGGATGATTGTGCACATCCTGTGCATGTACAATTTTAAGAATCCACATACATGGGATGAGAGTCTCCCCTGTGTTCAACACAGTTGCAACATGGCTCTCCATAGCTCCATCGGCCATAGCCCATTTTAGGCGGGGCTGGGATTTCAACCCTTGGGTCCCATGGATGTTACACTACCTCTTGCCACCATACATAAAAAATATTCCCATGTTTAGTATGAGACCGATAAATATACCAGATTCATTGAGTGGATTTAGCACATCCACCAACAGGTCCAAGAGACTTTGCATAAATCTAATGCTAAGTACAAGAAGCGCCATGATCAACACAAGGTGATGCACTAGTTTCAGGTTGGTAACAAAGTCTGGTTACATTTGTAGAAGGATCATCTCACAGGGCCCCATCGGAAGCTTCACCCCCTTCACTATGGGCCTCACACTATCACCAAGGTTGTGGGTAACAATAATTTTGAGCTCAACACTCCACCCTTCCTTGGACTGCACCCAATGTTCAATGTGGACCTCCTTTGGCCATATTTTCCATGATTATTGGAAACCTCAGAGATCACAAAGAAACTAAAAACAACAAAGCTCTACCTTGAATTCATGGAACAAGTATCCATTGATCATATAGTGGACACACAGGTCAAGGGCACTCTCCAACAGAGGATCCAACTTTATCGGGTTGTCAAGGAAGGGAAACTCCTACACCAAGGCAAGTGGCTCACCTGGGTCCAAATCCAACAGAAGTTTCCTCACCCGATGGGGGAACTCAATGTAATGGAGACCGTTTCTTCCTAAATGGAGAAAACATCCAGGTGGATATTGGTGGTCACCCACCTATTCCAACTAGCTCATCTTGTCTATTTTTTGTTCAACACGTTCTTATGTACTTCTTTGTAATCGTGTGTTCTACACTTCTGGGGATGTTTTAATCCCTACACATCCTTGAGGTGGAAACTGGTGGCTCTCTCCTAATCCAACTGGATTATTTTGTATGTTTTCATGTTATCACATCTTGTTGTACTTCCAGAGCCATTTTGGGGCCCTAAACATTGTTTTTTTTGGCTCACCATAGTCAAATTGCTGACAGAGTCAGATTTTGATGACAAAATGTGAATTTCTCTAAAATACCTTTCCAAAGGGGTATCACGTTCCTAAAACGAAGTTTGTATGCAAAATTTATGACCCCAGGGAGTTGAGGTACCAGCTTACCCATAGGGCCCCACATGAATTTTGGCATTTCAACTTCTAGGGTTAGTGTTTTGGATGTCTAGGGTTTTGGAATTCATGAGTAATATCAAAAGGTCCTTTGGAGCCTCATTCAAATCATTCTGCTCAGGAGGATGCATGTAGAAGCCACCTCTCTTCTCAGAGATAGCTACCACCGTTCAAGCAAGTGTTTCAGTTATCAAGTTTTACAGTTCCATCTTATTTCATTTATTTAATAGAAGATATTGTTCACTGGATATATGTGTTTTTTTTCCTTGGAAAAAAAGAGTAATTTTATTACTTAGGAACAAAATTACATTTTGTATATACACCTAAAAAGTGGTGCATTCAGTTACATTGTAGTCTTATAGATGAATGTTGTTTTCTACAATTCAGAACTACTTTTGTAGATGTTTAAGCTTCTTCATTACATAATGTATGACTAATATATATATAAACATTATCGCAGATCAAAAACAAGCTCCTGTTCTTCAAAGTGCTGCTCAAAATCTAGAGATTTGTTCCAAAAAAGGACTGTTCCAAAATTCATTTGACTATTCATTATGTTGCTCAATTATTTTCCATTGGCCCACAGCCAAGTTGATACCTTCTTTCGACCTCTGGTCCACTTCTTTATTCTTTTCCACGTAGACATGTTGGAAATCAATGAAGTCAAAATTTGTCTGCAATCGTTGTATATATTCCACCAATCTAGAAAGTCTTATGTTTAAACATATCTGAGTGCCTTTTATCCAATTTATAACATTTAATGAATCCCCATAAACTTTTAGTCTCCGACACCCTTTTTCTATGGAAAAAACAATGAGTAGTTTGTAGCTCATTAGTTATGTAAAATTGTTTGTTCCTGTTCTGAAGCCTGAAGTCAGGACAAAAAAATGTGTGGAAGAAATGTAGAGGAGTCATCCCCCTCCACAATGGGCTTGTTGTGAGGCTCCATCAAAAAAATCCAGGGAGAAGTTTTGTTGAGTACTAAATCTTGCGTTCGTCTGGAGGGTGATCTAGAAGGGGATGGAGAGGAGGAGGGAAAGTGGGAAACACTGTTTGTTGCTGAGATCTTTGGTGGAAGAGGAACATATTTAAAGATGATTAAGTTTTGTGCAAGACAGACTCCCCAAATGACCAAGAGGGGGAGTGCTTTTAGGTGTTTGTAAGACTTATTATTCCACCACAATAGCTAGGAATGTTCGAAGTTCCTTCCCTCCCACAAGCACTGTAATTTAAGTAATTTTGAAATCTCCATCCCAACTTTGTTGATGTAACTACAATTCAAAAAAACATGGGTAGAAGACTCTTCTTCTTTTTTGCAAAGAGGACACCATCCTGAGCCAACAAAATTCTGTTTATGATGGTTATCCCAAGTCAGAACCTTGTTTCGAAGGACATTCCACATGAAGAGTCTGCTTTTTCTGGGCTTTTAACTGTCCACAGTTTATTCCACCACCAAATAGTATCCTATGTAATGAAGTCTGAATGGCACTTTAAGTAACCCAGTTTGGGTGTGTAGGATCGAGAAGGTGCAAAACCCCAAATTAGTTCATCCTCGGAGTCTGAAAGACGGAGTTGTGCTAACTTAAGTCTATGGATAAAGAGTTATATTTCTCTTGATTCTTCTTCACTGAGTCTTAAAATGAATGGATCCTTCCATCCCCGAGCCCATAGCGTGGAGTGGTTGGAGTCCACCAGGGATATTAGGAAGAAGTAATTCCTGGAATGTAACAACTGTATTAACTATTCGGTGAGTAAATGGTTCCCAACACTGCCTGACTAGGGATCCAATCCTATCCTGAGTCTGTTTCCATTTCCAATATTCCAGGATAAACCATTTTTTATAATTGGAAAATCATTTACAATAGCTTTCCATATCAACGAGGCTTCTTTCAATGATTTTGGTTGGCTTCTTATTCAGGCCTAAAGAGAAACTGGTCCAATGTACTTCTGTCGGATAAATTTAGTCCAGAGACTAGAATTATTAAGAAGACGCCACCCCCCCTTTGCTTCCAGTGCTTTTGAGAAGTGGAAGATGTTTTTCAATCCCCAACCACCCAAAGACTTTGGTGTGGAAATTTTCTCCCATCGGACCCAAGTAGTTACATGCGACTCTGATTTGCCACTCTAGATGAAATTTGAGGTGAGTTTTCTTGCAGCATTCAGAATTCCTTTAGGGACCCAAGAGAGAGAAATCCAATAAACAGGGATGGCTTCCAAAACCGATTTTATCAAAACCAATCTTCCTGCACGTGACAGCCACCAGTGACTCCAAGAATTTATTCTTTTATCTAGCTTTTGCAAGAGCCAATTCCAATCTTCTTTTCTATAGTCGTTGGTTTTTAGATTAAAACCCAAGTACTTTAGTCCTTCCCCTAAAGTCATTCTTTTGAAGGGGAAGTAGGTAAGATGGGATAATTCTTCTTCTTCCGAGAGCAGAAAAGTAGTGAGTGATGATTTTTGTTCATTTAATTGCATCCCTGTAGATTTAGAAAGGAGTGAGAGAATGTCCATTAGAGTCTCATCTTTCCTTCTTTTCCCTCCACTTAAGAGTAAGACGTCATCCACAAAGAGGAGGTGTGTAAGGGACAGAGTCTGTGATTTTTTTATCCCCAAGAGGTCACCTATATTCATACTTTCAGTAAGAGCTCTGCGGAGTCCTTCTGCAACTAGGAGAAAGAGGAGTGGTGACAAGGGGAATCCTTGTCTAAGCCCTCTTTCAGGAGAAAAAAGGGGGATGGTTAACCATTTATTAGAAATACAAAGGATGTTGTAGTAAGACAACTCATGATCCATGTAATAAATGAAACTTCAAATCCTAAGTGGTTCAATAGTAACCGAATACACAACCAACTAACTCTGTCATAGGCTTTTGATAGATCTATTTTTACAACTGTCCCTTTTCGTTTCATGGTATTCATACTATGTAATCCTTCTTGAGCTATTCCTATAGCTTCATGTATCTATCTCCCTTAAAAAAACCCAAATTGTTGTTCCGAGATATTCTTTGAAAGGATTTTTTTGAACCTTCGAGCTATAATTTTGGAGACAATTTTGTAGGCACAATTACAGAGTGAGATGGGTCTGAATTCATCCAAAGTATCTGGATTATCTATTTTTTGGATGAGAGCAATGAAGGTGGCATTTAGACTCTGAGGGATGTGGCCTGAAATCCTTGTATCCTCCACCATTTTCAGCAGATCTGTTCCTGTAATTTCATAGCATCCCAAGAAGAATTCTATAGTCCATCCATCTAGGCCTGGACTTTTATCCTTTTGAAAATTGTGCAGAACTTTTAGTAGTTCTTTTTCTATAATTTCACTCATCAGAAGATGGTTATCTTCCTCTTATACAAATCTTGGGAAGTATTGTGCCACTTTGACTACTTCCTCTATAATAGCTTGACTGTCTGCTTTAAAGAGGTTTTTGAGGTAGTTTTTCCCTAAGAGTGACATCCCTTCAAAGGAATTTTATGAGTTTCCTTATTGATATTTTAAATTCCACATAGTATTGACATTTTTCCTTCCTTTGGCATAATCGTGAAAGAAATTTGTGTTTTCGTCTCCACTTTCCAACCAAATAGCTCTGCTTTTTAACCTCCAAGTTTCTTCATTTTCTTTGAGCAACTTTATCCTCTCTTTTTTTCCAGATTTAGTAATCTGAGTTTTGTTTCTATAGTGCTCAATAGATCTCATTCATCATCAGAGAAATTTTTAAGCTTGATTTCAATTTCTTTTAACTCCTTATCCTCTCATTTTATTTTTTGGATGCCCCAAGGTTTTACAAAATCTTTGATTCTTCTTAAATTTTCAGTAAACTGATAAGTTGTTGACTGAGAAATGTCTTGTCGAAAGGGAATCCAATGCTCCTTGATCAACTTTAAAAAGGAGTCATCTTCTAGCCACGTCTTGTTGAATTTGAAAGGGCTAGCTGGTTTTTCATAATCCTGTCTGCGTTCCAGAAACATAGGATGATGATCTGATAATCCTCCAAAGCCAATCCACTTCTTGATGGTCAAATATTTTTTCAGAAGAGAGTCAGTTATCAAGAAACGATCAAGTCTTTTTTCCACTCCAGTTGTTCCGATGTTGTTTTTCTTCCAAGTTGGTTTGAGGGAGGGTGGAGCTAGCTCTGAAAGAGATGATTTTGCAAATTTGTTACTGAAGTAGTCCACCAATGGATCATGTCTCGCACTGTCCCCCCAAACTTCTGAGGGGCCTAAGGAGAGATCTATATCCCCCCCTAAAATAAGTATTTCATTGAAGAAGGATTTATTGAGGAGCGTATCCCAGAAGGGTTTCCTATTCAGATAAGGTCCATAAATGTTAAGTAAATGGACTATCTCTTTTAAGGCAGGGAGGAAAAATGTAATCCCAATACCTGAGTTCAAACCCCAAGTATTGAGAACTTGTATTTTTTGAGAGTTCCAACCAATGGCCAAACCTCCAGATCTACCCATCGCATCCACCATCGTGAAACTCCACCTAGGAAGTAAGTGCTCCATTCTAGATTTTACCTCCTCCCTAGTTCCCAAAGTCTCTTGTAGAAGAAGAAAGTCGGGGTGTTCTGTAGAGACTACCCTTTTTAAGGAAGATTTTTTATGGGCTCCTGCAAAACCCCTGCAGTTAAAGGACATGATCTTTATGAAGACACCTTGCCTCGGGGCTTCTCTTCTCTAAGTGCCCATTCAATAGATTGTTGTGTTCCAGCCAAAATATCAAATCTGGCCTTTGTTTGTGCTTTATAAAGGAAGTATTTTCTCCCCCGTCCTCCCCTATAAATGGAAGTAATCTCCTCTTTTCCCAATCCACCTACGAATTTTGTTTGGGATATTAAGAAATAAAGAGTAGATGAGGACTCCACCGACTGAGAAGAGGAGGAAGATATTTCATCAAAGATGCAGAGTCTCTTAGTGGGGGGTGGGGCTTCCAAAAGGGGAGGATCAAAGGATCTATCTTGACTAGCCATGGGAACGTTTAAGGATAGAGTATTAAGTGATAAGTTTCTCAGAGCCTTCGTCCAATCCTTACCCTCTAAAGAAGGATTATTAATTAAAACAATAATAGGGGGAAGGGGACAAGGAGTACCAATACCCGAGGATCCAGGAACCGACAAGTATGGGTCTGTTGTAGAATAGATTGTAATCTCCAAGTGTCCTTCAGTTTCCCTTTCGAGGTTTGGCGAGTGATCTAGCTGGTTCTTATCAACTGTAACCTCCGTAGTAGGCCCCGGTTTCGACAGGGCAGGAGTAGTTAGATCCGGAAAAAATTATTGTCTTCTGCTACGTTCTAGGGAGGAGGGATTTAACTTTTCTTTGTACTAGGAATATCCTTTTGTTCTTAAAGGAAGATGGTAGGAGTCCACTAGGTGCCCATACTTGTGACAACAACGACATATGAAAGATACATTCTCATAATCCAATAATTGAGTATGTGTATATCCCTCCCAAGTAAGGTCAATATCTTCTCCTAACCCCTCCCTAACATTAAGATTAACCAGAATTCTTGCAATTTTCCTTTGTTTTGTTTTTTCAAAGGATAGGTCTGCTTCTAGGAACTCCCCCAGAAAATTTTCAATAGATTTGAAATAATCCAGTGCCTAGAACTGTAGAGGAAGGTCTGGCAAGCGGACCCAAACAATAATCTTGTCCATTTTTTCCTTAGTGGCGTCAAAAAGAGGACTCCATGGCTTCAACAATAGAGGGGAAGAATTTATACTCTATTTTTTCCCCAATACCCAAATAGTATCCTCCAGTCGAGTGAATTTGAAAGCAAACCAATTTCAGCTGAATTGAATGAATTCAAGAGTATAAACCAGGTCTTATTTCCAAGCTGAATTTGTCTAGGAATCTATGGTTTTAAGGGAAAATAATCTGCTACTGGCTCTCCCAACTAGTGTCTGGTTCACCATTTGTATGACATTTTTCATGTCAAATTCTCTCCCTAGTAGCAGATTGCCCACTTTCCCCTTGGAGGAGGGTCCTTTCCTTTTTCTTTTAAGTCGTCCTCTGTAAAAACTCATGTTGTCCCATGAAACCTCTAGTCTATACTCTGAGGAAGGTATCCTCTTGTTTAGTGTAAACCCTCACTACTCTTCAACATTTAAATGGGCCAAGATAAAACCTAGTGTAGGGGAGAGACCCAACCCCTTACGACTTGAATCTAAGACAACGTTTTCTACAGTCTATGGTTCTTTCTCCACCGACCCAATACCAAAAGTTTATGAGTGTGGTACTACTTCATCTTGTGTTAGCCAGTCTAAGGCTACGTCTATAGGAGAGCTGGGCACTGATAGAAATCTATCAGGAGAGAGGGGGTTCGAAGCCAGGTACCCAGGAAAGGTTCCAAAACTTCCCATAAAGACATCTTCTCCTTGAGGTGAAGAGGGTGGGGTTGAGAGTGTTCCTGAAAGTGGAGATGGAGGTTTGGGAGACATGAGATGGTCAAGCAGTGAGAATCCAGTTGTCATAATCCTCAGAGGAGAGTCAGAACCGCAGCAGGTGGTGAGAGGGTTCAAAAAATATGAACCTTTGTCCATGGTTGACCTTGGGGACTAGGAATAGGGGCAGGTACGAGGTCGTGGTGGTTAGCAGGAGCGGACAGGGGAGATGTCAGTCAAGGGGGAACCTAGGGTAAAAAGGGTAAATCGATCATTGTCAAACTATAAAACTCAAGAAAAATCAGCCGCAGTCCCACTCCTTTGTGCCATATAAAACCACATATGCCATCTCCTTTCATCTGGATATATGTGTTATTATTCATATCTTTGTGTTTATTGTATTCAGTCTGTAATCAGTTCGTTCCACTCCTAAATATGGATCACTTGAGAAATCTAGAGTGTTTTGGAGCTGAAGAATGAAGAATCGGGTTTTCATTCCTTAAGAGTGAACCCATGTGTGAGTTGCATTGTAACAACAAGTGTTTGTTGTTGTTTGTTGACAATTTTTCTAGCAGTGGTTTTCCTTGAGTTCCCAATAGAGATATTCCTTGTTACTTGTTCCAGAGAGACCCTGATAAATGAATGGTACATCTAAGGGATAGATCAGTGAAGGGCTACATTCCTTAGTTTGGGTAGATCGAGAGGAAAGGATCGGGTGGAAAATCGGGATAGTTGTAGGAGAATACCAATGGGTTGTGGTAATTTATGATTTGTGAGTGGACAATGAGAGACCACCCTCTTTTGTGGATTTCTAGCCCCAGCTTGGGGGTGACTTGATATTGATATTTGGAACAACAAGTCTATGATTGGGTGGAATTTCCATCCCAAGCAAGTGGTTGCAAAACTGAATTAAAAGATAAGTGTTTTATTTGTTTATGTGTTGTTTTTATGAGTTAAATTGTTGTACATGAACTCTGTGTATGAGAATGATTTATATGTTGTTGTACTAAGTTATTAGTTGCATTCATGAGTGATTTTAGAATTATATAGATGCATTTAATTAATGATGTCAACAAATGG
>SNQJ01S0209008.1:0-16121 GCA_010110895.2 Picea sitchensis | reverse complement strand
TGGACCAATAATAGGACAGGGGAGGATCACATATCTGCCAGATTGGATAGGTTTTTGGTCCAAATCACTTTGCTGACGGAAAGGAAGCTTATCTCCTCATCCATCCTCCCCAAGCTCACCTCGAACCACAAACCCATCCTGCTATTGCTAGAGGAGGAAGAAAAACTAGGGCCAATCCCATTCAGATTCAGTCCATTGTGGAAAGAAAAGAGTGGTTTTGCAGAGATGGTCCGACTGGCATGGTCCACCTCAGTCACTGGCTCTCCCAACTATGTATGGGAACAAAAATTAAAAATAACAAAAAAGGCCCTCAAGGAATGGAGCAAACTCCCAATAAGCAATCCCAATACCCAAAGAAAGGAGTTAGTGCAGCAGCTGGGAAAGTTGCAGAGTGAAATGGAAACAATAGATATTACTAAAATAGAATTTTATAAGGAGCAAGCAGCCCAATGTAAAACATACCGTTCCTTCAGAAACGAAGAAGAATATTGGAGACTAAAGTCCCGCAGCCTTTGGCTAGAATCTAGAGACAGAAACACATCTTACTTCCATCGTCAATATAAAGCTTGTCTCTCCAGGAACCACATCACTGAGATTACAACCAATGACGGGAAGCTCTGCACAGGAATAGACCAAATAAAGGCTGCTGCTATCTCACATTTGCACCATCTTTACAGCAAAGAGAACGATGACAATGAAGAAGGCAATAAAGAATTCCTCAAGAACATTCCGGTACTGGTCACAAAAGAAGACAACACAACACTATTGATGCCAACCAACAAAGAAGAAATCAGCAAAATCATCTGGTCCATGGACCCCGACAAAGCCCCAGGGCCAGATGGGTTTACCATTCATTTTTATAGGATATGCTGGAATATAATCAAACCCAACCTCATCAGAATGATAAAATGATTCCTATAGAAAGCAAAATTGGGTGGCAACACCAACTCAACTTTCCGTGCATTAATCCCGAAAGAAACAAATCTCGTCTCCTTTGATAGGTTCATGCCAATCTCCCTATGTAACACCTCTTACAAGATAATTGCAAAACTCCTTGCAAATAGAATAAAGCCTCTATTGGGAAAACTGATCTCAGACTCGCAAGGAGGATTCGTTAAAGGGAGACACATTTTGGACAATGTAATCCAAGTCCAGGAAGCTATGCATTCCAACAATCTCAGAAAAGAGAAAGGCATGCTGATTAAGTTAGACATGGCCAACGCCTTTGATAGAGTAAAGCCGTCCTTCCTTTATCAAGTGCTTCTTTCCTTCGGATTCGAGTAAGAGTTTGTAAATTTGATACAATCCTGCAACTACAACACATGGATAGCCCCTTTGGTAAATGGGAGGCCATCAGAATTTTTTAAATCCTCGAGGGGGTTGAGGCAAGGCTGCCCCCTCTCTCCATTTCTATACATTTTAATGGCGAATTCACTCAGCAGGAAGCTGGAGCAGGATAGGATAATAGGAGCAACCCCAGGTTTGAGAATAACGAAGGATCTTAAACCTTTAAATCACGCTCTGTTCACGGATGACTCTCTCATGCTCGGAGGAGCTTCTAACAGAGTAGCCTCTGCATTCAAGGATACTCTTCAAGCATATTGCAAAGTGTCTGGAGCACTGATAAGCGAAAGGAAAAGCAATGTTTACAGTTGGAATGCAGCAGAGCATGAAACACAAACAATAGCACGCAACCTGGGGTTCATTGGGCATTCAAAATGGGAAAAGATTAATTACCTTGGGCTGCCATTAACATTGGGCATAAACAAAGTCAACCTGTGGGAAGGAGTTATAACAAAAATCAAAGACAAAATCACTGCATGGGGATGTCAATGGCTCAGTCACAGAGGTAAATTAACTCTGATAAAAGCAGTCCTCTCATCATTGTCGATCTACCAAGCGTCCTACCTCTTGGCACCCAAGTCGATATCTGGGCAAATCAACAAATATTTGAGAGACTTCTTGTGGCACGGTGGGAAAGGGAACCAATGCAAATTTCACCTGGTCAACTGGGATACATCAAAGCGGCCCCTGAGAGAAGGTGGGATTCAAATTCGAGATCCAAATCTCGTTAACACAACATTGGGCTGTAAAATTCTGTGGAAGATGCATAGCGATCCCATTCACCTCGTCAGCAAAACGTTGAGGTACAAATACATACCAAATGCTAAAATCAGAAATTTGCAAAACGTCAATAGCAGGAGGAGCATGTTGTTATGGCAACTTTGCATTAAAGGAACGTGATTCTTCATGCAAAACCTATATCGCATCCCAAGAAATGGCAAGCGGGTTAAATTATGGATAGATCGGATAATGGGGCATCCACCTCTAGCATCAAATGCCAGCCTGTCTGAAATTTGTGAATTCCTAGAACACAGAGGAATACATAGCATCTATGATATTTCAAATTGGGATGACAATGGCTTCTGGTCAGACTAGTACTTTGACAACGTTCCAAATCGCCTCCTCCAGCAACTAGAAATGCTTAAAGAGGAGCTTCGAGATGCAACTCCAGTGCACAAGTCAGAAGAAGACAATTGGGGTTGGGGACCTTCAGGATCGTACTCCTCAGCCAAAGGCTATGAATTGCTACAACCTCATAGAGATAGATCCTTCCCTGCAATATTTTGGATGGAGGTATGGGATTCAATGGCACTACCCAAAGTAAATTTCTTCTTCTGGACTTTAATGCATAAAAAGATCCTGACTGGCGAAAATTTAATGAAAAGAAATATTGTTGGCCCACACAGATGCTCATTATGCAAAGAAGCCATGGAAACCATGGATCATTTGTTTGTAGACTGCCTATTTGCAAATAAAGTCTGGCTTGTCATACTCCATGGTCTCAAGGTCGCTGCCCCCACTAAAATTTCAGTAGTAGATCTTTTCACAACATGGAAGGATCGTTACCCTTCACTTTCATTGAACTCATTATGGGCCAGAGTCTGGATCACCATCCCCAAATGTGTGTGATGGAAGCTTTGGCTTGCAAGAAATGAGCAAACTTTCAACAATACAGCCTGGACCCCCAACATGGTAGCAGCAAAAGAAAAAGGCCTTCTCCTAGAAACTTTGAGCTCTCAAAACCACAAAGTCAACATCTCGCTGCAGCAGGAGGAAAAGAATTTGCTCGACACCTTTGTGCTTACCTACCGGATCCACAACATTGATAAACCCCATCTCGAAACTAAATGGAGGCTAAGAGACAATGATGATATATTCTAGAGTTAGTGGAGGAAGCAAGGAATAACTACAGTTTTCTTCGATGGCGCCTCCAAGGGAAACCCTGGGATAGCGGGAGCTTGAGGACTTATTTATTCCATTGAAGGGAGAATACAAGAAACCTTTAGCTGGGGACTAGGACAACAAACCAACAATCAAGAAGAAATCATGAGTTTGATAAAAGTTTGCCAAATATCCAAAGAAAGAGGACACCGGGAGCTGCAAGCATTTGGAGACTCTGAAATCCTGATAAAAAAGATACATTCGAAAGGCCAGTTTAATGACGTTGGCTTAAACAAGAACCTGCAAAGGCTAAGACGTATTCTACAAGACTTCACCTCCTTCAAATGCTATCATATTCTTAGAGAATCAAATAAAGAAGCAGACAAATTAGCCAACAAAGGTTGTCTCTTGGCCCAAGGAGACCTCAGCATAAATGAGGGAGATCTAGTAAAAATTTGTATCCCTTGAAAAAGACAACAACATGTAATAGAACGTAGAAGCCTTTTTATGAAGGTTGTAAGGCTGCGACCAGTTGGAATTCCCTATTAATAAAATTCATAACCGTTCTAGTTAAAAAAAAAATATTGATGAACTGTTGATGCTAAGTGCTCTGTTAAGTATTACAATCACAGATCTATGTCCTGGCTAAGGTTGCAGACACTTGAGTCCTGCAAGTACCCCTGCTTCTACCTCGGGTGAGACTTCATCTGCTTTGTATGATCCAGGTGGATATCGGTGGCCACCCACCTTTTTCGACTGGCTCAAAATAGTTTTCTGGCAATTTTGGCAATTTACTATTTTTAGCAGGTTTTAACTTCCGGGGCCATTTTGAGGGCCTAAATGAAGGGTTTTTGAGATCGAAGTTCTCAATGATAGCCAAAGGCATGATTGATCCCCCAAAATGAATCTCCTCGATGATACCTTTCCAACGAGCTATCACATGCCTAAAACAAAGATCGTATGCAAAAGTTACGACCCCGGGAAGTTGATGTACTAACTTACCCAAACGGGGCCCACATGACTTTTGACGCTTCATCTCCTAGGGTTAGGTTTTTGGATGTCTATGACTTTTGACATTCTCTTCTATTGTAAAAATGCCTCTAGAGCCTCATTGTAATCATCTTCTCACGGATGTGAGTAGCAGCCACATCTCTTCTCAGAGATAAGCTACCAGCGCCCTAGCCAGTTTATTTCCATTCTGTCTGTAAGCATATTTCAGTCATTTGTTATTAATGAAATGAAGTCTTATTTCCGCTGCATCTCTACATTTATGTGTATTTCTGTATTTCATTGTATTCCTACATAAATCCAGATCATTGTAGGTGTTGCCGAAAGGGCCGGTAGTTAGGGTTTTGTTGGTGCGTTGTTGTAGCGTTGAACCTTGGGTCTGCCCCTGTGCCAACACCTGTATATATGTTTTCTCTAATATTACCCCCCCAGGAGAAAACATATATATGAGGGTGGGGGTGAAGGGTAACATTAGAGAAAACATAATATATGTTTTCTCTAATATTACTCCCCACCCCTATATATGAGGGTTTTCTCTAATATTATGTGGGGGTAATATTAGAGAAAACATAAGGTAATATTAGAGAATAGTACCTTGTGTTTTCTCTAATATTACCCCCACCCACACCCCCAATATTATGTTTTCTCTAATATTACTTTACATTTTCTCTAATATTACCTTTTGTTTTCTCTAATATTATCCACACCCTCATGAGAGTGCCTCATGAAGGTGGGGTGGGGGAAATATTGGAGAAAACATATACTAATATTACCCCATCCCCACCTTTATGGGGTGGATAAAATATTAGAGAGAACATATTATTAATGTAAAAGATGATCTCCACCTTCATGGGGTGGATAAAATATTAGAGAGAACATATTATTAATGTAAGAGATGAAAGTAAGGGTGGGGAATATGAGAAAAAACATATTATTAGGGTGGATAACATATTAGAGAAAATATATTATTAATGTAAGGGATGAGAGTGAGGGTGGGGAAATATGAGAAAAAAACATATTATTAATGTAAGAGGTAGATTAATATAAAAAACATATTCCACAACGGATCAGATGGGGAAATATGAGAAAAAACATATTATTAATGTAAGAGGTAGATTAATATAAGAAGCATATTCCACAACTCTACTTCTATGAATTAATATAAAAAACTTATTTCACAACTCTACTTCCCTGGATTAATATAAAACACTTATTTCACAACTCTACTTAAGAGGCTTGGGGATTAATATAAAAAACTTACTCCATGACTCTACTTTCATGAATTAATGTAAGAGGCGTGGAAATAACATTTCCATGGATTAATGTAAGCGACGTATTCGAGACCCTTCATTGAAATCTTCAATGAGTGACTTGCCAATGAAGGCTTGACATTTTTTCCAATAGAAAATTACTCATTATATTATATATATAATTTGTATACACATGGAAAAAATTTAGTCAGATATTAACAACCTCAACTGTTCTTCGATTTTTGTAAAAATAACTTGTGTCCAAATCAGCTCACAGACTTAAGGGAGCGAAAGCATCCCTATTCAAAAAAACTAATCAATAATTTTCCACTAAACAACTTTCAAAACGTGTAACAAAAAATATGTTGACACCTTTCTCTAAGGTTTTGTAGACCACTATAAGAAAACATACATGCTAATATAGATTCAGAAAAAAAGAAAGGCCCTCATTTCCTTCTACCCATTGGTTGTAATTGATTTTCCCGTCTTGCTTCTGGATAGCCTTCTTGGATACAAAATCTGCCTCCTTGTTTTGTTCCCGATAAATGTGAGAGAAATTGATAGCACTGAAAGATTTAGTGAGCTCTCTAATTTTGTCCTTCCAGCCCACTAGGGAGATTACCTGCAGTTTCCCTTTACTATTCAACCAGTCAATCACTATTTTAGAGTCTCCAAAGACCTGTAGAGAATCAATGTTCAACCGCGCTGCCAAGTTGAGAGTATCCCAAACACCTAGTAATTTTTTCCTAGTGTTGGTACCTGGGCCACAATTGAAATTCCATTTGTAAATTGTTTTTTCATTTAACCTTATCAATCCCCCTGCCCCACTCTGAAGTCCATTTGAGAGCGTTGCTCCATTAAACCAGCCAACTGTAGACAATCCTTGGAGAGGTATCTGGACAGTTCTGGAAATGAACACTTTATGAGGATCTATAAAGTTATCAGCTTTCCCTAGTGTTTTATATACAACTGAACAGATAGAAGGGTTCCCATTTTCAAACATTTTCTTATTACGTTCCAGCCAAAAAAACCAACTAACAAGGGGAGGAAGAGCAATGTATTTTCACTCATTTTTTACCCAATAACAAGCATTTAAAGAGCTTCCTTCCCAATCATTTTTTATATTAAGCCCTCATTTTATCCTATGCCAGACTTGTTGTATGAAATTACACTTGACAAATAGATGCAATAGTGACTCTGATTCTCTTGAGCATAAATGGAAAATACTTCTACCTTCCCAACCTTTTCGTTGCAGATTGTCCCATGTAAGGATTTTATTTCAACAGATAACCAAGTGAAAAGTCTAATTTTAAAGCAATGTCCTAGGACCACATATATCTCGTCCAACCACCAATAGATTGCTACCAATTTTTTTTTGTTGTTGTGGCACTATAAACATTTTTTACTGTTAGAATACCTGTTTGATCTCCTACAATCCACTTAAATCATCATCTTTATTCTGAAGTTGAACCTTCGAGCCCGTTAAATCCCTACAATAGAAGTCCCATTCCTTTGCTAGTTCTCCAGTGAGTCTGAGCTCAACACTATTTTTCCAATTTGCAGTTATAATCCCTGGCCTGTTAATACCTCTAGCATGATAAAGGTAGCCTATGTTTTTGTGCTTTAAGACTCTTAAGAGTTATCGAGAGAGTAAAGAGGACTTCCCTAGTCCCATAATAAAATATTTTCCTATTATAACCGAGTGTTCGGACCTAGGACTCCAACTCAACCAATTAGTAATCAAATGTAAAGACTTTAATAGATTTTTCCAGGTCTGTGAGGCAGAGATCAATTTATTTGTAGTCATTCTGAACCAAGTAGAGACCGAGAAATATGGAAGATATTTGTCTTTGATTACCCTATTCCATATACCATCCTTCATCAACACTCACCACAAAGAGTTAGCTGCCAACGCTCTATTAAAAAGAAAAATATTTCTTAATCCCCAGCCACCCAGGAGATTTGGTTTGCGATAATTTCCCAACTACACAGATGTAAATGTTGTTTTTCGCTACAGCCTGACCAAAGAAAGTTGAAAATGAATTTTATGATTTTATTGAGCATAGAGATTGGTATGGAAGCCAGTGCCATCCAATACACATGTTGAGTTTCAAGTACTGCTTTGATTAGAATGAAGCGACCTCCAAGAGATAGCCATCTGTTGCACCAATGTTCGATCCTTTTTTCGAACTTAGCTATTAACCATCTCCATTCTATAGCCTTGTAAGTTTCAGAATTTAGGAAGTATACGAGATATCTGAAACCTTCCGAGAGATCAACAAAGTTGCAAGGAAAGGCTTCTTTAAACTTTTCTAATATCTCCCCTTGTATTCTAGAATAATGAAAGGTTGACTTTGTCAAGTTTATCTTCATACCCGATACACTGCAAAATATTTTTAGGAGGTAAATTATCTCCTTCCATTCATGTATAGAGGCCTTTGTCATGAAAATGACATCGTCCACAAAAAATAGGTGGAGTATCTTAACAATCATGGAGACCTTCACCCCCGACAACTTCCCTTCAACCTGTCCTTTCTTTAGCAGCAGACTAAGTCTTTCCATAGCTAAAATAAACAACAATGGAGATAATGGGCAGCGTTGTCTCAATCCTCTACTACTTTGAAAAAATGGAGGAGTCTCCCCATTTAATAGGACTGCAAAATTTGTATTGATCACACAACTCATTATCCAATTGGTAGTTTGAAGACTAAACCCTGTTTGAAGAAGTGTCAATCTTAAAAAGTCCCAATTAATACAGTCGTAGGATTTCTTTAGGTCCAACTTCAAGATTAATGCGTTCAACTTTTTCATCTTAATACTATGCAAACATTCATGAGTCATGCCAATGGCATCTAGAATATGTCTACCTTTTAAAAACCCCAACTATTCTCCCGACAGAGTCCGTGAAAGTATAGGTTTTAACCTATTTTCTATAATCTTAGCTATAAGTTTATAACATAGATTACAAAGAGCGATGGGTCTATAGTCACCAAAAGTAGATGGCTTATTTACTTTTGAAATTAGTGCCATAAAAGTCGATTTTAATGATCTTATCACCTCTCCTCGCCCCCTAGAATCCTCCACCATTTCCAACAGTTCATCCCCTACCAAGTCAAAAAAGTGAGTGAAGAACTTGACTATCCAACCATCAGGTCCCGGGCTTTTGTATTTTTCAAATAACTCGAGAACTTCCCATAATTCTTGCTTTGTACAGTGTCTATCAAGAAGTAGAGAGTCCTCCTCAGTGACTAAATGTGAAAAAAGTGTGCTTGTGTAGACTTGAACAACAATACTAGAATGTTTGGTTTCCTCAAAAAAACTTTTAAAGTGTCTGGTTGCCTCTTTTTTGAGAGCATCTTGTATGAAATGGTCATGTGAAATGGTCCTGCCCGTTCTCATTCATAACTTCCCAGATATGTTTACTATTCCTTCTAGAACTTGCAAAGTGATGAAAAAATTATGTATGTTGATCTTCACTTTTTATCCAAATGGCTCTGCTCCGCTGTTTCCATAATTCTTCTTTAGAAAGGAGAATTTTATTTCGCTCTTCCTCTAAATTATTTATGTGGTTGTCCATTCCTCAGATCCTCAACTCCCTCTAAGCCTCCTGGAATGAGACTTGTAGTTCCTCCTCCAATTGTTCTAATCTTAAAAAGATTTTGTTTTCTTTGCTCTTTTGCCCAAGCTTTGATGCGTTGTTTTAATAATTTCAATTTCCACACTAATGTTTGTTGTACCCCTTATTCTAACAAAAATTCTTGATCATCCTAGCCATCCTTCACTATAGTATTAAACTCTTCTTCTATCAAGCACATCGAATTTAATTTGAAAGGGTAAGTTGTTGGAAAAATATTATTTTCGAGTTGCAAAAGACAGGTGCATGATCCGATAGGTATGGATAGTCCACCCATGACCTGAATCTACCAGCACCATTTATGAGATCTTCTGACATAAAACCCGATCCAATCTTTTAGAGATACTCTCAGTTCTAGATCTTCCATTTCGCCAAGTTGGGACTAAAACATCCGCAATTACATCCACGAGTCGATTATCTTGAAAAAACTCATTGAAAAACCTTGTCAACTGGTCCAGTTGTGCTGATGCCCCCTAAACCTCAGCAACACTAACTATGAAGTTTAAATCCCCTATACTATTAGATTTTTGTGAGCCAACATACCCCTAAAAGCCACCTTGTCCCAAAATGTTTTCCTGTCAGAACAATGTCCATAAACATTTAAAAGAGAGAGCGACTTTTTGTTCTTCAAACAAGTATCTGTCAACAAAATTCCACCATAACAAAGATAAGGATCTAGATCAAATTTATTTGGATCCCAAGTCACTAAATTCCCCTAGAATTTTCAACCGAGCTTACAACACAAGTTAACCAAGAGGGACGAAAAGTGTTCATAAAAAGCCTGGCCTTTTTTTCATCCACCAATGTTTCTTGTAGAAAGATGATATCCAGAGAAGTCTTAAATAACAGTCTTTGCAAGGAGGCGGATTTTAGGGTCCCCTCCACCCCTCTTATATTTAATGAGAGCAAGATCATGATTTAGCCATGGCTAGGGATTTCATGCCTCTAAGCACTCCATTATCAATGAAATTGGAAAGATGCAAATCAATAGTTGAAGAAAGGGAGCCTGCTTTTTTTACGTGCACTCCGAGTTTTTATGGGAGAGATCTCATAACCCAATCCCTTCGACCAAGTAAAATCCTTCCCAGATCACTCCCCTATCTTTTCCAATAGACCTAAATCCCTAACAGGCTCCATTCTTTGAAATTCATTCCTCCCTTGAAAGGTAGGAATAGGGATAGGAGAAAGAGCCTCTCTGTAAGAAGGAATCACTGAATCCAGAATAACTCCAATGGATCTTTCTCCGATATCTAATTCCTTAAATCCTGGAAGGATACTATACTCCCCCTCTGGCTCATTAATCACACCATCTTCTCCCCTTGAGACCTCCGCTGCACTAGAAAAAGTTCCAACGGGAATGGAGCAGTCCCCCCTATTGTCACTAGGAGATCCTCTTTCTCCCTGAGGTTCCAGATTCTCAGATAAAGTATTACAAGGAATCCCCCCCNAACAGGAACTGTAAGGTCTGTAAGAGATAACTTAAAACCCTCCCGAACCGACGACTTATCAACATAAGACAATTTCAAAAAATCAGCTCCCAAGGTTGTAGAGGAGTCCAAAGTATCTCGTTCTCAAGCCTATAATGAAAAAAAGAGAGATGGACAGATATAATTTAACTTACCCGTAATTGTGTCCAAAGTTTCCGGCTGGTTAACCCCCTGTGTTGCTGAGAAGTCAGTGCTTAAATCAAAGGAGTCCACTCCTAGCGAATCATTTCTAGTCGTCTTACTGAGCAATGTATCTTCTTACTCCTCCTCCTCAACAAAACCTTGGCAATCCCTTCTCAGAGGGCCTTTCCTTCGACAAAAAGAGCACCTAAATGAGATACCAAGATAGTCCAAATTTTGGCTCATGGTGTGCCCCCGCCAAACTATCTCTAAGGACTCCAACAAACTAGAGTGTATATCAAGTTCAACTAAAACCTTACCCATTCTTTTATCAATTGCATTTAGTGATTGTTCATCAACTTTAATAAAGCAACCGAGCACATTGCCTATGGCTTCCAAAGCCTTCGTGTTCCATAATTGCATTGGAAAACCAGGTAACAAGACCCAAAGGTGGTGAAACAAAAAGTAATCTTGTGTCGGATCAAAGCTAACCCTCCAACACTTTAAGATCAGGCTACAACCATCAATAATCTAGAACTTGTCTAGGACAATGAGGGTATCCTCTAAGCTTTTGAATCGAAAACCGAACCATCCCCTCGTCATAAAAATGACTTCTGATACGTACCCCAAGAGAAGAAACCAGGTGGAATGTACCCAAGCTATAATGAAATTTATTCACATTGAGCGGTTGGATAGGCATCCCACCAATGTACAAATCACCAGACTAACCGTATCCTCTAACCCAATATCTGCTCCCAAAACCAATTTCCGCTTTGAGCGGTTTGGGAGCCACAGTTTCACATGAAAGTTTCCTCTGCCCGATTGCCTGTGTACAACACCTGCCTGAATTTTATCGCCAATAGACCTCCCTAAAACTTATCGACCACCTACAAAGTTATGAATTGCTCTCTGTCGAGAAGAGGAACCTCCTGGTAATCTCACATGAGTAAAATACAATATAGGAGAAAAATCAACCTTTTTCATCAGAGAATGAGTGGGAGAATGAGCCGAACTTGTCGACCTTGAAGAGTTAAGTCCAATATTAACTCTGAGCTCGTCAGCCAAGGTGAAAAGACCGGCTATGTTCCAGAGAGCCTAGTCAACCGCACCCATGAGTACACTGACCTCAACTTCCATCAAGAATATTCTCTAGAGCACTGTGTCTCTGCAACCTATACACCACTCACCCACCAGACGACAAGACCACAATCTGACGAAACAATTAAGTCTCTGCTCCCACAATAAAACTTAACCATTGTATTAATTGGCGGAAGGGACAAGCCAAATTTTTTTCAAAATAAGGAAAAAAAACTTATATTAGACAATATAATATTTCTTTTCCAGATTACATATATATCTGCCATTTGAGATAGTCTATCTAACTTTTACAATAAAAAGATTGTTCATTGCTTAAGTTACAAAATTATATATTCAACAATAGAATATATAGCT
Organism: Picea sitchensis; assembly: GCA_010110895.2. Taxonomy (NCBI): domain Eukaryota; kingdom Viridiplantae; phylum Streptophyta; class Pinopsida; order Pinales; family Pinaceae; genus Picea; species Picea sitchensis. The sequence continues at coordinate 3,945 of SNQJ01S0209008.1, read as the reverse complement.
GCCAACCTTTCCTCGGAAATAAAGTTTCTAGATCAGAATTGCAAATTGATCGGTAACGACTTTCCATAACATATTATAAGTTTTCAAAATTCAATTCTTTCATAATTGTTTGTGTGTCCATCATGTTCTTCAACAAAAAATATTCCATCCTCTTCTAAGAGAAGAGCTTCTTTTGACAACATATCCACTTCCTTATTATATAACCTGTATATATGTTGAGCCTTTATCTGAATAAATCTCTCGCTCAGTGCTCGAATTCTTGACATCCAAGGTTGAAGAGAGATCACTTGTAGATTATTATCATTAGTAAACCAATCTATACTAATCTTTGAGTCTCCAAATAACTGTGTCCTATTTATCTTTTTGTAGCATGCAAAATAAAGAATGCAACACAGAGCAAGTAGTTCCCCTTTTGTGTTAGTACCATTACCACAAAACATCTTCAATTTGAAAGTTCCTAAGAATGGACATTTAATTACAACAACAACCCCACATTTTGCTCCTCTTTCTTGTGAGGCTCCATAAAAAAATCCAAATGTCAAATCCCAGTCTAGAAAAGGTGGTCTATCAATTATGCTCCCCTTATCTACCTTATGAATATTTGTTTCTCCCATATCCTGAAGTATACTGTTTCACACTCTGAACCTATTAGGCAGTCGATCTTCAAATATTACATGATTCCTTTGTTTCCATATCTCCCAGCAGATAACACTTGGTAACTCTTTGGAATTTTCCTTCTTCTTTATCTAGGTAAGGTAACATTTTGCTACCTGTCTTCCTTCCGAAATATCTGTACACTTTAATTGCTTTATTATATTGAACCAGATATCTTTGGTAAAATTATAATCCACAAAAAGGTGTTTTGAATTTTCTCCTTCATCCCCACAAAGAACACATTTACTAGGTCTTACAAAGCCTCTTTTTACCAGATTATCCTAGGTAAGTATTTTTTGTTCAAGCATTAACCAAGCAAATAGTTTGATTTTTAATGGAAGCTGCCATTGCCAAATATCAGTATACCAAAATTTTGAATCTACCGCCCCTCCATCAATATTTTCACTTTATATGCTTGTTTTGCATTTACCTGTCCCCTCTTAGTATCCCAAGTCCACAACAAGGTATCTTTTTCAGTATTTAAATCAATACCCAAGCCTATTAATACCTTCATAAAGTTATTCCACTCCACTAGTTGTTCACCTTCCAATCCTAAAGACTCGGCCTTTTTCTAAACTGTTTGTCTCAAACCCTCCAGATGTATTTCTCTTGCTTGTGCTAGGTTCTCTATACCCCGATCCTTCAAACACTATATTATATTATTTGTCAATTTGTAATATCTGTGTGCCCCAGTCATTGGATCTGATCCAATTCTAATATATTTCCCATTCCCAGGTTTCCAAGCCAACCAATTTGCCACTATGTTATAGGATGAAGTGAGAGCTCTCCAAATATTTGAGATTCCAGGCCAATTTTTCTTTCCTTCCCTAAACCATTTAATCATCGATTTATTTCTGAGATATTTCTTAAGTATTCCCTCATGCCAAAGTCTAGGAACCATTAACCCCCTCCACACACTTTTTTCTGCTAAAGCTTTCCCAAAAATAAATATATTTTTGATACCCCATCCACCCACCTTCTTTGGTTTGGCTATCTTTTTCCAACTAATTAGATGTACCATTTCTTTTAACTTTTTCCCCGTACACATAAAGCTGAACAACCTTCTTCTAATATTATTTAGAGTACATTTTGGAATATTAGCTAAAGATAACCAGTACACTGGAATACTTTCCAGTACATATTTTACCAGTATAACCCATCCTCCTAGGCTTAGCCACCTATGGCTCCAATTTGAAATTCTAGCATCAAATATCTTCTCCAACCATCTCCAATCTGATTTAGTGTAACAATTTGGCTTGAGAAAACACCCCAGATATTTAAAACCTGTATCCACTGGTTTTGTTTCAAATGACAAAAAATCCTTCAATTCAACAAGTTCCCCTGTAGTCCACCCCGCTTTAAAAAATGATGATTTATGTGGGCTGAAAGCCATGCATGTAGCTTTATAAAATAGTTCCAAAATATTCTTATAGACTTTCCACTCCTCTATACTACCAATCCAAAGAGAATTATATCAACAACAAACATTAAGTGTGTAATGTTTATTCCTCTTGCCACTGGGATACCTTCAATATTCTTTGCCAATACATGTTCTTTTATAGCTCTATTCAAACCTTTTACAATTAAAAGAAACAATAAAGGTGATAAGGGGCACCCCTGTCTCAGACCCCTTGAGCTTTTGAAGAAATTTGTAGGCTTACCATTTACCAGCACTGCAAAGTTTGTTGATGTCACACAACCCATAATCCAATCAGTGGTTTCCAAATTCAAGCCCACCTGTAATGGGACCAACCTAAGGAAGTCCTGATCAACTCTGTCATATGCTTTTATGAGATATAATTTTATGACCAAGGCTTTGATATTTTTCACCTTAATGTTGTGTAGTACTTCATGTACAACACCAATGGCATCAATGATTTTCCTTCCCTCAAGGAACCCAAATTTTTCCTTTGAAATACCAAAGGATATGAAGGTTTTAATTCCGGAAGCTATAATTTTAGTGATAATCTTGTATACTAAGTTGCACAGGGAAATTGGTCTAAATCCTCCAAAAGAATCTGGATTACCACACTTAGGTATAAGGGTCAGAAATGTGGCATTTAGTGCTCTAGAAACCCAACATTTCTTCCTCGACTCTTCTACCATATCCAAAAGGTCATTTCCCAAGATATCAAAGAAAGCAAGAAAAAATTCCATTGTCCAGCCATCAGGGCCAATACTTTTTGATCCTTTGAATCCTTTTAATGTTTTCAAGATTTTTGCTGCTGTGACAGGCTCAATCACCCTGTGAATATCCTCCCAGTAATCATCCTTGGATAATTATTCAATAATGTTAATTGATCAGTGATACATAGATTTGACTATGCCTTATATATATTCTGAAAATACTCCACAACTTTCAATTGTAAATCTTGATTACTTGTTATCACTGTCCCATCTTCCGTCCTGATCTCCCAAATAGTATTACTCTGTTTTCTAGAAGTTGCATATGCATAGAAAAATTTAGTATTAATATCCCCTGCTACCAGCCAATTAATCCTACTCTTTTGCCTCCAAGTTTCCTCCTCCTGCCTCAAAAGAGTCGATTTTTTCTTTTCTAATCCAATTGCTATGTCCTTATCTTCTTCCTTTTCAAAGTCCCCTGGATTATTTGTATATAATAACTCCAATTCTTTTCTATTTTTATCAATTCACCCCTTGCTGCAAGCTTTTTCTTCCTTTCCCATTTAATCACCAATCCTTTGAGAATTTTGAACTTTTTTGTTAATGAGTCCATCGGATTTAGAATCTCTATTCCCAAAAATCCATTCCAATGGTTTCTCACAAAATTTACTAGTTCTGGATCCTGCAATGAGATAGAGTTAAATTTATAATGATATTTGACTTTTTCTTGATAGATTCCAAGTGTAGTATCACATGCACATGATATGAAATCTTTTGATGACATAAACAAGTATTATATTTCAACCTTGACAAAGCCAGGTCCTCAAATATAAAAAAATCTATCTAATCTCTTTGCTATAAAATCCCGCCCCCTTCTACCATTCCTCCAAGTAGGAAGTAGTTTAACAGGTTCTACATCCACCAAACCCTCTTCTTGAATCAACTGATTAAAGTATGTATGTAATGGATTTGTTTTGGCATGTACACTCCAAACTCCTCTGTTGGAGGTGGTAAAATTTAAATCCCCCCCCCCAAAATTAATGAATGTTCCTTTAGTAACCCATCTCTTTTTATATTCTCCCAAAAGACCTCTTTTTATCAACTTCAATCTTTTATCTAGATCATTTACATAGCCTTCTAACATAATCCCTGCAAGGATCAGATAGG
>SNQJ01S0209007.1:30979-44862 GCA_010110895.2 Picea sitchensis | reverse complement strand
AGTGGGCAAAGTGACCTAGAAGATGTTTTTAAGGAAGTTACTTGGAGAGTATAAATAAGAGGCAAGGCTCTCTCATTTAACATACACTTGAGAATATTGAATATCTATAGTTTTCTGAGGTAACCAAAAGATATCTAAGTTGAATTTCTGAGGGAAGGTGAAGAAAAGAAGGTCGGAATTCAAGGAAGGATAAATTCTTTTGATGGTGCTTTCTAAGGTATGTTATTTATAGGTCATCTCACCATTTTCGCTATAACTTTTTTTCTATAATGATTCAGACCGTGAAATTGTTATTCCATTGATAAAACATATCCAAGTATCCGTGGTAAAAAAAACATCTCGTGGGTCGTTGTATTTTTGGAGTTACTCTGTGGAAAATAGGGTTTGTGGCTACTCCTGAAACTAGTATAAAACAAGTGTTTCAGGTAAAAACATCATAAATTATTCATAACAGATCCAAATTCAGTAAGAAAAAATGTTTTAGTTATAGTACATTCTTTAGTATGTTTTGTAACATTTTCATATCGATTCAATAAATATTTCGTGCGAGGCACGCTCTACAAGGTCGCTCTCTAGAATAAGCCAGAATTCAGCAAGTTATGCCATTTTTGCTATAACTCCTTTTATGAGAGGTTCCAAGTAGTGAAACCTTGGGGAATTTCATAAAGCACACTGAAGAAAATTGTATATCAGTTTCAGATATTTATTCATTATAGGTACAAAGTTATGATTACTTCAAGTTAGGGTTGTTGACTAATCCAAAACTAGGCATGTGAGACTAAAGAAAAGTTTGTTGAAAATGCTAGTCTCTTGTTGTTAAAGTTAAGGAAGGTTTGCAGGAATGTGATCATACACACCAGGTTTATTATAGAGCTACAAATCAGATTTGGATGATGAAATTGATGAGGTCTTTTGGTTGAGATACATGTTGAGTACATGGTTGAGACAAGTAGTTGATGAGTTGGCACATACATGAGGTGTATAGTTGATGATGTTGGTACATATTGACGAATCATAGTTGATGAGTAGTTGACACATGATTGGTATAGGTTGGTGCATGGTTGATTCACTTTTTTTATGGTACAGGTTGATTACAGGTTGTTTGGTACAGGTCGGTGCATGCTTGATGCACTTGTTTATGGTACATGTTGATTACAGTTTGAGGTACAGGTTGATGCATGGTTAAAATTTATTGGTACATGTTTACAATGGTATATATCATAGTGATAGTGTGACAATGGTTCCATCATTCTACTTCTACTTCAGGGCAGTTGGATGAGGCAAGGATAGGTGGTTGTAGCCACCTTCTGGTTGTAGACGGAGAACACAGGGGGTTGTAGCCTCTTTCTAGTTGTAGCCAGAGAATTGGGGAGTTGGAGCTTACCTCAGGTTGTAGCCTAGGAAACTAGGGGGTTGGAGCCTCCTTCTAGTTGTAACTGGAAAACAAAGGAAGTTGGTGCTTCCAATGAATGTAATTCTTCAAGACATATAAGAAAAAACATTCTGTGGTTTTCTCCCGATTTGGTCTGGTTTAGAAATAGAGAGAATTGGGGAGTTGAGCTTACCCTAGGTTGTAGCCTGAAACTAGGGGTTGGAGCCCTCTAGTTGTAACTGGAAAACAAAGGAAGTTGGTGCTTCCAATGAATGTAATTTCAAGACATATAAGAAAAAATGGTGGTTTTCCCGATTTGGTTTCCACGTAAAACACTCATGTTCGTGTAACGTGTGATTGCCATTTCTTATTGCTCATTATTGGATAATAATTCTACATTGGATATAACACTTGATTATTTGAAGAAAAAAGGATTATATTTACACTATTACTAATTCACCCCTCCTTTCAGGAATCCAACAATTGGTATAAGAGAAGGTTCCTTAGAAATCAGTTAAACCAATCGAAGGTAGATCATGGAGAATACCAACTTGTATAAAATGGAATACCACAATTTGATGGATAAAAAGTGCATGCTTTTGAGCATAAGGATGAAGACATATATATGTGCACAGGGACGGTACTTGGCAATCAAGTGTAGATATACACACAACACCAAAATAGCAGTTCCACCAACAGATGAAAAGTAGTAAAACTCAAGGAGAATAATTCCAAAGCTACAAATGAACTTTGAATGGTCTCAAATAATAATATTCACCAAAGTTGCACATTGTAAACCCACAAAAGAGATTAGACATCAAGCTCTCAAAACAACAGAAAGAAATATATCCAAAAGCTATGCGTAAAAAATCAAAGGAGATAAGAGAAGATATACAAGGAAGATTACAGGACACTCCTCCAATGAGAAGATTGAGGGATTTCTAATCAACAATAATGAGATAGCCCTGGTGAAGAAGAAGGATTCATAAGAGAACCTCCCTTTAGAAAATATTCAACTCCTGTGTATCAAACTACAGTTTTTGGTTTATGTTATGTAATAATTTTGACATAAACCATGAATTGTAGAGCTAATAACAGAAACAACAACTTGCGAGTTATACACAAAGGGGTTATTCAAGAAGGCCTAGTGGAACACAAAAAAGAAGTTACAACATGTTTGAATATTTGATCACTTAAGTGGAATGTTACAAAATGTAACAATTTTGGACATGTGTCCAAAGTTGTTTCATTTGTATTATTCCACTTCAGTTCTCAAAGAACCTCAACAAAATAACAATGGTCACAAACAAGAACCACATAAAAGGACATGGATAAGAAAGCAAGATCATTATAACAATGAAGAATGCACACTTGTTCCTCCTACAAGCCAAGCGTAAGAAACATGGTTGTATGTTGATAGTGGGTGTTCAAAACACATGACAGTGATAGAGACAAATTTTGCACATTACTAAAGGAAAGAGATGGATTAGTCTCCTTTGGAAATAATGACTAGCCAAAATCATTGGAAAGGCATACTCTGAATTGGGAACAAGAACGAAAAGGCGTAAATAAATTCTAATTAGGTAGAAGATATGAAACATAATCTCTAAGTGTGAGAGTCAAATGTGTGACCAAGTTCACAAAAGTGATCTCGATTCACAAAAAGGTGAGATAAGAAAATAAGGTTCAGAGATTGATTGCTGCAACTGCAAGAACTTCAAGCAACATATGTTAAGTGAAATTGAAATGAAAAGTGTTGTCTTAGGAAAGGGAAGATGAAAGTTGGCTATGATAATAAAAAGAATGTAATATCACATGGATTTTGATAACCCTTTGTCAAAAGTCAAAGAAAAGAGAAGCAACAGGAAGTGTTCCAGATCAATTTAAACCAACCAACACTTTATGCAAGCATTGTCAACAAGGGAAAGAAAACAAAACTGGTCTGTACCAAAGGAATATTCAATCCATGTTAGTCCCACCGGAAATTGTGCATACTCATCTAGTTGGACCAACTATAACAAAGGGATTGGAAGGTGAGATACTTTTATGTTATTAGTTGATGATTATACAAGAATGAACAAAGTATGTGTTCTCAAGAAAAAGTTAGAGGCATTCAAAAACTTCAATACATACAAATAGATGGTTGAAAATGAAATGGACTCAATCAAATGTTTGAGATCTGATAAATGGAGGAGAGTTCAATTCAAAGGAATTCAATGGACTCACTCCAACAATCATGGAATAAAAAGACAATTCTCCGTTGCTAGGACACCTCAACAGAATGGAGCATGTTTAGTGTTAACATGACAAGACAGGAAAATGGGTCTAACAATGCTAATGGATTCAAATTGACGATATTTTGGACACATGTAGTGCATACAACAGCTTCACATTCAAAATAGAGAATGTCTTAAATAACATTGAAAAACTCCACGTAATCCATGGAAATGAAGACCAACAAATATAAAGCACTCTGTGAAGTTTTGAAGCAAATGCTATATCAAAAAGAGAAGATGGAGGGAGTTTGACACCTCACTGCAGACAAAGGAGTACTTGTTTGTCACTCAAGTACAAGGAAAGCATACAAAGTGTTACAATCTAAGATTGAACAAAGTTGTGGAAAACATCAACGTGAAAATTGATGAAACAAAGTAATTGTGAATCAAAGGAAGAAATGAACTGACAGCGTAAGAAAAATTCATGCAAAAGAGAATCAATACAAAAGAGAAATTCAGCAAGGTTCCAAAGATATCTAGTAAAATTACAAGTATTTAAGAATCAGATTTACCACCAAAACAAATACGTGTGCGGAGTTGAGACTAGAAGAAGAACTGGCTCAACTGTAACGTAAAACACACCTAGTAACTCTTATCTACAATTGAACCAAACTATTTTGAGGAAGCCAACAAGGATGAATTCCCTTTGGGAATAAGGCCATGGATGAAGAATTGGATCAAATAGAGAAAAAATGACACTTGGGAATTGGTTCCAAGACCAAAAAATAAGAATGTGATCGACACAAATGGGTTTTCAAGAATAAAAAGAATGAAGATGCATATGGCAAGGAAACAAAGCTAGGATTTCAAGGGGCGTAAAGGATACACTGAGGTTGAAGTTATATATTTTGAAGAGACATTTGTCCTAATTGCCATAATGGAAGCAACGCATTTGATTTTAGCTTATGCATGTTCTAAAAAATGTTAAAGTATATCGATGGACGTAAACCACTTTCCAATGGGGAACTTGAAGAAGAAGTATACATTGAAATTCAAACTGTAAGGATTTTAGTTGTCGAGAACACATGATTATGTGTAAATTGAAAGAAGGTCTTGTATGGTTCAAAAGAGGTCTTCTAGAGCATGGTACTCTAGATTGATAAGTATCCGCATGAAGTGTGGTTCATAAAATGAAGTGAAGACAACAACCCCACTTCAAGGTAATAAGGTAATATTTTATTTAATTAAAGCTGAAGGGTCAGCGTGATATTATTTTGGTAGTGATGATGATAGGTTAAGCTTTAAATTTGCAAAAGATATGCATAAAGAATTTGAAAATGTCATTACTTGGAGAACTATCCTTCTTTCAAGATCTCGTATACATCAAAGCAAATCCAAGAAATTTTATTTCAAACTGGGTATATTAGAGAAATGCTAAAGAGGTCTCGGAATGGAAGATTGCAAACTAGTTATCACCCCATGCAAACCAAGCCAAGTTGAGCAAATATGATGATTCAAAAGTCTACATATCAAAGGCAATAAGCATCGCCAAATGGGATTGGTAGCCTATTGTATGTGACAACATCCGCACTAGAGGTAGTGTGGTGGCAATTGGACAAAGTGGTACACAGATTTCAAGCAACACCCAAAGGAATCACATGTATTAGCAAAGTTGAAGAGGATTTTAGATATCTCAAAGGAACATAAGAGTTTGGGATATGGTATCCAAAAGGAAAGGATCTAAGGGACTAATTGCCTACATGTATCGTGATTTGTAGGTTAGATGATCCATGAAGCACTAGTGGAGCAAATGATATAGTTTGGTGAGTATTTGGTATCATGGTTGGGCAAGAAACAATCATCAATATCTCTATCTACAACTGAGGCGTAGTATATTGCAAAGAATAACATGTTGTACTAGGTTCTTTGGATGAAACCATTAACTTTGACAGACATATAGGTTGAGTATGATGATCCCATTCCATTATATTATGATAAGTGCCATTAGTATCTCATAAAACCTAGTGATGCACTCCAAGATAGAAGCACATTCCAATCAAGTATCACTTCTAAGGGAACAAGCTGCTGCAAAGAACATCAGAGTTGAGTATGTAAGCACAAAAGAACAAGTGGTAGACATTCTACAAAAATCACTCTATGGAAGCATTTGAATATCTTCGCCAAAGACTTGGAGTTATTTCCTACCCAGCCGAAATGATTTTTTTGAAATAAGTTTTTTATATGTCTTATATGTACATGCAGAAGCACCATAAGAGGACAATTCAACTAGGGGGAGCATCCCTGGATGGAAAGACACATTCCTGCTACTGACATTTATCAAGTGGGGAGAGATTTCATCGTGATGCGAGGATAGATGTAATGGTTCCGTGGGAAGAAGATTTCACTGATGCAGAGGATAGGAGGTAAGCTGGTCCATAGGGAGCATTAGTGATAGGATTTTAGTATTGCATTAGAGTACTCCATCATTGCCAAAGGGGAGATTATTGATTAGGGTTGGTTGTCACTGATGTCAAACCTTGAAGAAAGTCCCATAACACAAAGGTTTGGGTATTGGACCAAAGGTTGTTTCATGTATAATGGTAAGGAGTTTTAATATATTTGAATGTAAGACTATATGGTGTACATGCCATCTATCATTGCATGGAATGTCACACCCTCAATGCACAGAGTTATGGCCATGAAGTTGGAGAACCAAGTTTGGGTAATGGACCCAAGTTTGTTTGATGGATAATGATATGAGCTTTGATATATTTCTTCGTGTAATAATATTCTATATGGATATTACATGTCATTCCATTTTATGGTATGTGGAACGTCACATAACTCCCCCTCACACGGCTCTGAGAGAGCATGGCCTTATCGGGTTGGAGGACCCTCATGTTGGTTTGAAGCCCCAAAAGGTCAAAGTAGTCAGCTATTTAAGAGATTTTAGAAGGTAAATAATAAATTAGCGATGAGTGTAATATAATTCAAAGTGAATATAAAAATAAATTATTTAAAATAATAATAAATTTAATGGAGAAATTAGAAGTGGGTTAACCCTAAAAATAAGGAAAGTGGCAAAGTGACCTAGAAGATGTTTAAGGAAGCTACTTGAGTATAAATAAGAGGCAAGGTCCTCCTTACTTCTAACATACACCTTGAGAATATTGAATATATAGTTGTAATAAACCAAAGGATATTCAAAGATCAATTTCTGAGGGAAGGTGAAGAAAAGCAGCTACGTAAATCAAGTAGCATAAATTCTTTGATGATGCTTTCTAAGGTATGTTATTTACATGTCATCTCACCATTTTCAAGTATAAATTTTTCTTATACCGATTCGCATTGGAAATTTCTATTCCATTGAGAAAAAATATCCAAGTATCTAAGTGGTAAAAAAAAATTCAGCTTGTGGGTCGCTAGGTTTTTAAGAGTTACATTTTGTGGAAAATAGGGTTTGTATTAGTCTTGAAACTGAACAAAAACAAGTGTTTTCGGTAAAAACATCATAACTTCTTCATAACAGATCCAAATTTAGTAAGACCATGTGCTGGTTTTTTCAGAGTATAGTCTGTAGTAGTATACAAAATAGCTTCATATCGCATTCAATAAATATTCCTTTCTCGCATGGCTCTCTACAACGTCAGCTTCCCAGAATCCATAATTCAAACAAGGTACGCTTACCTTTGCTATAACTCATTTTCCTGAGAGGTTCCAAGTAGTGAACCCGGGAGGGGAATTGCAAAAAAACACACCGAAGAACATTGTGCATCGCTTTAAGATCCATTCAGCCAGCAGGTACAAAGTTATGATTACTTCAAGTTAGGGTTGTTGGACTAATCCAAACTAGGCATGGAGACCAAAGAAGTTTGATGAAAATGCTAGTCTCTTATTGTTGTGCGTAAGGAAGGTTTGAAAGAACGGATCATATACACCAGGTCTATTATAGAGCTACAAATCATATTTGGATGATTAAATTGATGAGCTATTTTGGTTGAGATGTTACGTTGAGTGTCATTGGTTGAGACAATAGTTGATGAGTTGGCACATACATGAGATGTATAGTTGATGATGTTGGTACATTATGAGTCATAGTTGATGAGTAGTTGACACATGATTGGTATAGGTTGGTGCATGCTGATACCACCATTGCATGTGCTGATTATAGGTTGTTTGCGTTGATGCATGGTTGGATGCAATTGTTTAAGGTACAGATTGAATACGGTGTTGAGGTACAAGTTGATGCATGGTTCCTGATTTATTGGTACAGTTTATATAGTAGTATATCTACTGATAGTGTGATGTTGGTCCATCATTCTACTTCTACTCTAGGGTGGTTGGATCATAAGGATGTTGGTTGTAGCCACCTCGCTGGAAGCCTAAGAACGGGTTGTAGCCCTTTGGTTGTAGCCGAGAACTGGGGAGTTTGAGCTCCCCTTAGGTTGTAGCCCTCCCCGAGAAAATAGGGTTGGTTCCGCTAAAATGGAAAACAAAGGAAGTTGGAAGCCCAATACGTAATTCTTCAAGACATATAAGAAAACATTCCGTGGTTTTATCCCGACGGCTCTAATGAAAACTGATAAATCAAGGAAGGTGTGTGATTGTTCATTTTATTGCTCATTCTTTGGATAATAATTCTACATTGATATAACACTTGGATTATTTGAAGAAAAAGGATTATAATTACACTATTACTGATTCACCCCCCCTATCAATAATCCAACATGAACTTGTATTAATATATAAAAAACATTGTTGTGCCAAGGCTAGCAACGAGTACATATTCTAATTTTGGACTTCTGCATACATAACACATTTCTTTAATTAAGTCTATTGATAAAAAAGGTGGACCAAATAGAAGTTCCAAGTTTTCCTACATGATGCTTGCCTATAAAACTGACCAAAAATACAAGTAACTCTAAAAAATATTTATACTTTTTAAAACTTACATGCTACCTTGATCTTCCTGCTCCTTTCCAGTGCACTGGATGCCTAAATCTTCAATGTCCATTGGTACATGATTTTGAAAGGATATCTCTGCTTCATTTTCCCCTCCATGAACACAACTTTTTGTTCTCTGGTTGTTTGATGGTAAGGAAAGGTTCTCCACCCCCTATGATGCAACCAATACCCTCAACCTACCACATTATGATTCCAAAGTATCAGTTCAACACTTTTGGGTGAGGAGAAGGCTCATCTAGGTGACACTTTGAAAATTCCAAGCTTTGGGTGACTAAATTCCTTATGATCTCGATAAAAAAGTAGATTGTTGAATATAATTATTGCATAAATAAATTCTAGACCATAACATTGATCACACAATAACTGGAAATTACATAACAGAAGCATAAAAATTATTTTCACACATACACTGGTAATTCATCCTTCATATTTTATTTTCATTCCTTTGAAAAACTTATAAGGAAACCTCCATAATATACCCAAAAAATAACATTGCACGGATACCAAAAATCACCTTGAACTTGAGTGAAACAATTTAAAAAGAGAGTATATTGTGCCGTAAAAATAGAAACACAAGTTTTATGATGTATGGACTATACAAATTTTGTACAACACTGTTGTATGAATTTTGTAAGACTATACAGATCCATATTTTTTGTCCATAAGGTTGTATGGAACTATTATGTACAATTGTATGGGACTATGCATTGCCTGGAAATGCCTCTTTCCTAACTACTTGTACACACACTCTCTCTCTCACAATCACTCAACCCGCTCAACTTCTCATGTGTTCTCTTCTATGTCTTAACTCCTTATCTTGACTTGTATTTATATTTTTTAGTTGATACCAAAACCCTAATATATTTTTGAGATTACTTGATTCAGGAGGATCCAAGAATGCTCACAGAGGTCCAAAAAGAACCAGAACATCCCCATAGGTATAGAATGGTTTAGAAATTCTCAAAATTCAAATTCCATCAATGTGTAGATCTCGTTGTTAGCTTTCGAATGACACAAATGGAAAGTAAAACAAAGTTCATATGCAAAATTTATAAGTGTTCAATGTTCCAGTAAAACAGTCAAAGTCAAAGGTCATAGGGAAAAAAAGAAGTGACACATGTCACCACTGCAAGGGTGACATGTGGCACCTAATTATTGGTAGTTGACTATGCAGGGTACGACAAGTGGTCCAATTGAATGATGACAAGTGGAAAACAATTGGTTCAATCATGGTTTGACACGTGGTATTGGAGAGACAATGAGAGGTTTCCATGTGACAACCTCCCATTGGCCAATGTTGGTTAATATGTATTAAAAGTTATGGAGTTGATAGGGGTCGAACCCATGACCTCCATAACTTTTAAGACTTAACATATCCCCCACTATCAACACACCACCACAACAATTCTTAACATAATATGTTTTCATATATATTTGAATTGTAATAAAGTTCAAATTTGTGGCCAAACGACTGAGGGCCTAAGCCCTCTACCCTTGGCTCTCGGTCTTGACACCTTATCATATGACTCACACATGTTGCGGAAGGGGCTAACATATATAACATATCCACGAGATTTATAACTATTTATAACATATAGTTATATGTTATAGTTACAAAAAAATAACAAAGCACCAAAATATGTGGTGGTCGGTGGGGCTCGAACCCCTGACCTACCACATATATAACTATGCCTCAACCAATTCGTCTACAAGTCTGGATTTGGTTGTAAAACCAACCAAATTAAATTTATATTCAACCACTAATTTTGGGGTTTTGGTTAAGGGGTGTGTCCTATTTAATGGCATGTGACCCAAGGTTGTACAACACACAATTAATGCAAAGTTTTTGTCTCATAATGTGTGTCGAGGGTGCAAGGCATTTGAGATAACATCGTAAAGTGTTCCAAGGGGTAGCTTGATGGAATTTCAAGTATTTGATATCAATTTTACACGATTTTTCACCAGGAATCCAACGATGCACTATGTTTCTACATTTGAGCAGTATGTAAAAAGGTCATTATAAAACACAAACATTTGATCATTAATAAAGAAAGTCTATTGGAAATGGACCATGAGAGGTAGCCCAAATTGGGTGAAATCTGATTTTTCCAACTTGTATATGTGATTATATTATCATTGTTCATTTCAAGTTCAATTATTTTCAATTCATTTATCATTAAAGTGGATTTGGTTAGATAAGTTCTTCACATGTAATTTGCAAAACAATCGAGTGATCATTTTATTTCGAATATCAAGTAGATATTTATGTGCATTTTAAATTGTCAGCATCTGAGGATTTTTTAGATCAAGTAGATATTTATGTGCATTTTAAATTATTAGCATCTGAGGATTTTTTAGATCAAGTTGGGATCACAGAAAATTTGACAAGTATTTTTCAAGTGGATGCTTACAAGAGCCAAACTCAAACTTGGTAAAGAGAAACTTGCAAGTTATAAGTCCAAAATTGGAAAGAGATTTCAATGACATAAGATGGATTCTGAAAAAGGAGAAGAAGAAGATCATCCCATGAGTCATAAAGAGATCAAAGATACGTTTCAATCACTACGAGAAACAATAGATGAGTTAGAACGAAGAATTCAAAACCTTATAAGTGAAGAATATTCGGTAAAAGGAGAAGGAGGAGGTGAAGGCGGTGGACCTTTAGAAATCCCTTACCCTTCCCCATCATCATCATCAGTTTCTTCTGAAGCAAGTAAACATTCTCATCAACGAAAGAAGTCTTCTAAGAAGTCTGAGAATAATCTGTTATTAGTAAAATTGGATGTTAATTTCAAGTTTTTGACTTATGATGGAGAATTGAATTTCAAGAAATTGGACAATTGGATCAAGAAAATAGAGGTATATTGCAGTATTCAAAAGATCATGGACGAGGCTGCAAAGATACAATTAGCTTCTCTTTGACTAAGTGGCACTACCTTAATATGGTGGGAGAGTAAGATGCAAGTTGATCTTGTTCAAAAGGGTAAAGTAATATCTTCCCGGGATAAGTTTACTAAGGCTATCATGAAACAATTCTATCCAATGACACACACACATACGACAATGATCGAGTGGTAGCATTTGAGACGAAGTAAAGGCCAAAATATTCAAGAATTCAAAAATAAGGCATTATCCTAGGAATTTCTTTGTATACTCATTAAACTATTCTGAAATATATTGGTGGCATGCACACATATCTTTGTCACACTATTCTAATGTTTATCCCCACTAACATTGTTAAGGTGTCAGTACAAGCTACACATCTAGAGGCTAGTAAGGGCAAGCATGAAAGAAAAGATAAGAAGCCATTCGAGTTCAAGAAGAAACTAAAAGTTAAATGGAAGAGTAAGAAATCAACCACAGTGAAGCAAGCTAAGGGAAGACCTACATGTTCCCACTATAAGAGAAAGGGACACGAGGAATCACAATGTTGGAAGTTGGAATC
Organism: Picea sitchensis; assembly: GCA_010110895.2. Taxonomy (NCBI): domain Eukaryota; kingdom Viridiplantae; phylum Streptophyta; class Pinopsida; order Pinales; family Pinaceae; genus Picea; species Picea sitchensis. The sequence continues at coordinate 32,864 of SNQJ01S0209007.1, read as the reverse complement.
ACAATGTTGGAAGAAAAATACTATTGCATCAGCTCATCATGATCTAGGATCAAATTTCGTTGATGAATCCAAGATCATGGCCATAGGAAGCAAAGATATATTATCTATAAATTCAAATTCTCCAGTTCAATCTGCCAAGATGGAAAGTGATATTGATCAGAAGAAAAGGATCAATATTTTTCATGCCAGAGTTATAGTCAAGCATACAAATGCAGCTACTTTATTTGACAATGGATATCAAGTTAATCTAATATCTAAAGCAATCGTTAAGAAGATGAGATTGAAGACGACACCTCACAAAAATCCATATAATTAGGTTGGGTGTGTGACGATGCTAAGTTGTAGGTAACAAAATAGTGTAAAATCAAGCTTGCAATTACAACTAAGTTCTTTGATGAGGTCGAGTTAGATGTTGTGCCTCTTGACATTTGCGACATTGTCTTGAGAAGTCCATATCTATTTGATAGGAAGGCTGTGTTATATAAAGAAGAAAATAAATATCATCTTCTCAAGGATGGGGTTGAATATATTGTCAGATCTCATCGCATCAAAACTAATGTTTCTTTAGTGAGCACAAGTAAATATTTTGTTTTCATGATAGTGGAACAAAAAGAAGAATATATTCTTTAGCAAGTTGTGATCCAAATCATAAATCTGAATTGATCAACATCATATCTAATTATGATGAGTTGTTTCAAGAACCTATAGGGTTGCCTCCTGAAAGAGAGGTTGAACATGAAATATATTTGCAACAGGATGGTCATATTCTGAACATTGGAATGTAGAGGTCATTAGTAATCGAGAACACATAAATCAAGAAGCAAGTTCAGGAGCTGCTCGATAAAGGGATCATTAGACCAAGCTCCTCTACATGTGGTTCTCCTATTGTATTAGTTCTAAAGAAAGATGGCACATGGAGGATGTGTATTGATTTTCAATCCACGAACAAGATTACAGTAAAGAATCATTATCCTCTTCTCAGAATAGATGATCTATTAGTTTAGTTAAATAATGTTGTGTATTTCAATAAATTGGACTTGAGAAGTGGTTACCATCATATCATAATTGCACAAGGTGACATATGAAAAATTATTTTTAAGACCAAGAAAGGCTTGTTCAAATTGTTGTTTATGCCATTTGGGTTATGTAACACACCAACAAATTTTATGAGAGTGATGAATGATGTGTTCAAACTCTATATAGATGATTTTTTTATTCTCTATTTAGATGACATATTGATATTTAGTCAAATATGGGAAGATCATATAAAGCACATCAAGACAATGTTTGAACTCTTGAAGAAGGAGAGGTTGTATATCAAGTTATCTAAGTGTGAATTTGGAAAAACCTCTATGGTATATTTGGGTTACATTGTAGGGAATGGTCATTTAAAAATAGATCCTACAAAAGTAGAAGTCATTATGAAATGGCCCAAGCCAACTAATGCCACCAAATTCAGGAGCTTCTTAAGAGGAATACGATATTGGAGGAAATTTATTGCTAATTTCTCATACATAGCATCACCTCTACATGCATTAACAAGTGTTAAACAGGTCTTTCAATGGGGAGGAAATCAACATAAAGCCTTCAAAAAATTGAAGGAAAATATAAGAACCACACCAGCTTTGGCTCTGCTAGATCTACAACAGCCATTTGAGATTCAAACCGATGCAATCGAATATGCTATGGGTGCAATCTTGATGCAATGAGGTAAACCTATATGTTATCATTGTTAGACTTTCACTCATGGTGTTATTAACTATCCTACATATGATAAGGAATTGTATGCATTTGTACAAAGTGTAAAGAAATGGAAGCATTACTTAATGGGAAAGGAGACAATAATTCATACCCATCATCAACCATTACAGTATTAGCAGTCACA
>SNQJ01S0209007.1:17726-30969 GCA_010110895.2 Picea sitchensis | reverse complement strand
ATAAAGCACATCAAGACAATGTTTGAACTCTTGAAGAAGGAGAGGTTGTATATCAAGTTATCTAAGTGTGAATTTGGAAAAACCTCTATGGTATATTTGGGTTACATTGTAGGGAATGGTCATTTAAAAATAGATCCTACAAAAGTAGAAGTCATTATGAAATGGCCCAAGCCAACTAATGCCACCAAATTCAGGAGCTTCTTAAGAGGAATACGATATTGGAGGAAATTTATTGCTAATTTCTCATACATAGCATCACCTCTACATGCATTAACAAGTGTTAAACAGGTCTTTCAATGGGGAGGAAATCAACATAAAGCCTTCAAAAAATTGAAGGAAAATATAAGAACCACACCAGCTTTGGCTCTGCTAGATCTACAACAGCCATTTGAGATTCAAACCGATGCAATCGAATATGCTATGGGTGCAATCTTGATGCAATGAGGTAAACCTATATGTTATCATTGTTAGACTTTCACTCATGGTGTTATTAACTATCCTACATATGATAAGGAATTGTATGCATTTGTACAAAGTGTAAAGAAATGGAAGCATTACTTAATGGGAAAGGAGACAATAATTCATACCCATCATCAACCATTACAGTATTAGCAGTCACATACCAAGATACAACAGTTACGACACTTCAGATGGATGGGTTTTCTACAACAGTTTCATATGGTAATCAAGTACAAGAAGGGTATTCATAACAAGGTTGCAGATATGTTATCAAGACCGACAATTAATGCATCCACAATACTTAGGTATAATCCTTTAGCACATGAAAGTTATGCAGAACAATATGCCAAGGATGATGATTTTAAAGAAGTATATGATGCATTAACTCATGACAATCAACAGTCAGATTATTATATGCATGAAATTTTATTATATCATCTTGGAAAACTATGTATACCAAGAGATGAAAGAGTAAATATAATAAGAGAAGCTCATACATCTCTCATCTCTGGTCATTTTTGGGTTGGCAAGATAGTTGCGCAATTAAAAAGGTATTGTTATTGGCCTTGAATGAATGAAACAATTTCCAAGTATATCAAAGGGTGTGTCATGTGTTCCACAATTAAGCCTAACAAATGAAAGCTAGGATTATATACACTACTTTCAGTACCTTCACATCAAAGGGTGTGTCATGTGTTCCACAATTAATCCTAACAAATGAAAGCTAGGATTATATACACTACTTTCAGTACCTTCACAACCATGGGAAAGTATCTCCATGGAATTTGAAGGGGGTTTCTCGATGTCCATGATAGGTCAAGTAAACCTAGCAACAAAAAGATAGGATTATATACACCACTTCCGATACCTTCACATCCATGCCAAAGTGTATCCATGGATTTTGTAGGGGGTTTCTCGATGTCCAGGACATGTCATGATTATCTATATGTCATGGTGGAAAGATTCAACAAGATGTGTATTCCAACACCATGAAAGAAACATGTCATAGATGAATAGACGACACATATGTTCTTCTCTAATGTATGGGTTCATTTTGGAATTCCTACATATATTATATCAGATCGAGATTCTCACTTTTTGGGAAATTTTTGGTCTCATTTATGGGAGCTAATGGACACTAAGTTGAGGAAGAGAACGAATTTCCATCCACAGATAGATGGACAAACAAAGGTGGTAAACAGAACCGTGGTACATCTATTTCAAGGATACTGAAACAAGCATCCTAAATTATGGGATGAACAATTGCCTTATATACAACATTCCTATAATAATGCCATGGGTTTGTCTACTCAGAAAACTCCTTTTGAAGTATGTTTGGAGTACTTGCCTAAATCACCTATGGAATTTATTTTTGGAGACGTAGGTAAAGAAGATGGACATGATGAAATAGATATAGATAAAAGGTTCATCCAAAATATTCAACAAGTACATCAAGCAGTACAAGAAAAATTGGAGAAGATCCAAGCCAAGTACAACGCAAGGCATGACAAACATCAGGTTGATCATTAGTTTGAAGTCAATGATCAAGTATGGTTACATATCAACAAAGATAGAATGAAAGGTGAAGGTGAAAAGCTAAGGCCAATCTGTTATGGTCCATTCAAGATCTTAGAGAATATTGGTACTAATTCCTTTTGTTTAGATCTACCAACCGACATGAAAATTTATTTAGTGGTCAATGTTGAGAATTTGAAACTTTATGAGCCTCCTATGATTATGGATGAATATGAAAGTATTCAGGTTTCAACCGTTGATGATTTTGCTCCAGAATATTTGGACGAGCTGCAGGAAGATGTCATTCTCGACATAAGGATCAGAACTTCACAACAAGGTGATGTGGAATATCTTCGAGTTGGTATTAAAGGGGTAAAACCAAGTAAATCCAAATGGATGGAGATCAAAAGGGTGAGGGAACTATACCCTCACTTAGTTGTTGAGTAATCAAAACTTTTAGTGGTCCAAAAGGATTCCAATGGGGAGGAATGATCCAGGAGGATCCATGAATGCTCACAGAGGTCCAAAAATATTTGAAACATCCATAGAGGTCTAGAATGGTTCAAAAATTATCAAAATTCAAATGCTTCAAATTGTCCCCAAAACACCATCAATGCGTAGAGACCGTTGTTAGCTTTCCAAAGACGCAAATGACAAGTCAAACAAAGTTCATATGCAAAAGTTATAAGAATTCAAAGTTCCAGTCAAACAAACAAAGTCAAAGGTCAAAGGGAAAAAATAAGTGACATGTGTCACCACTGCAAGGGTGACACATGGCACCTAATTATTGAAAATTGACTAGGCAAGGTACGACAAGTGGTCTAATCACATGATGATAAGTGGCAGACAATTGGTTCAATCATGGTTTGACATGTGGCATTAGAGAACCAATGAGAGGTTGCCACGTGGCCTCCTCCCATTGGCCAATGTTGGTTAATATGTATTAAAAGTTATGGAGTCGAAAGGGGTCAAACCCGCGACCTCCATAACCCAAGACTTAACATAGCCCCCACTACCAACATGCCACCACAATAGTTCTTAACATAATATGTTTGCATATATGTTTGAATTGTAATAAAGTTCAAATTGGTGGCCAAAGGCCTGAGGGCCTAAGCCCTCGACCCTTGGCTCTCGGTCTTGACACCTTACCATATGACTCACACCTGTTGCGAAAGGGGATAATGGATATAACATATCTGCAGGAGTTATAACTATTTATAACATATAGTTATATGTTATGGTTACAACAAAATAATAAAGCACTGAAATATGTGGTTATTGGTGGGGCTCGAACCCCCAACCTACCACATATATAACTATGCCTCAATTAATTCGATTACAAGTCTGGATTTGGTTATAAAACCAAGCAAACTATATTTAGATTTGACCACTAATTTCTGGGTTTTGGTTAAGGGGTGTGCCCTATTTAATGGTGCGTGACCCAAGGTTGTACAATAAACAATTAATGCATATTTTTTTCCTCGTAATGCATGCTAATGTTACAAGGAATTTGAGGTAACACCTTAAAGCGTGTCAAGGGGTACCTTGATGGAATTTCAAGTATTTTATATCAATTTTGCACTATTTTTCACCAGGAATCCAATGGTGCACTCCATTTCTTCATTTGAGCAACATATAAAAATCTCATTGTAAAACAAAAGCATTTGAGCATTAATAAAGAAAGTCTCTATTGGAAATGGACCCGGAGAGGTAGCCCAAATTGGGTGAACTTCACTTCTTCCAACTTGTGTATGTGATTATATTATTGTTGTTCATTTCAAGTTCAATTATTTGCAAGTCATTTATCATTAAAGTGGATTTTGTTATATAAGTTCTTCACATGTAATTTGCAAAACAATCAAGCGATCATTTTATTTCGAAGATCAAGTATATGTTTATGTGTATTTTAAATTGTCAACATCTAAGGATTTTTCAGATCATTACTCCTAGTGTAAGTCATGCATGTATGAAATACACTTTTTAGACTCAACTGCTAAAAATAAGACTTTCACTTTTTAACTAAAGTGAGTTATAAAACTGAATTACTTTTCAAAAAATATCTCATACTAATTCCTATATTAGCTATAATTCTTAGCACTTCCTCTTAGCAAGGAATTCATTTTGCACCAATCCAACTTTGTATCTGAATGCCTCAAACTTCCCTTTTGCCAAGGGCTTGGTCATAATATCAACTACATGTTAATCCATGGGAATATACTAGAGCTTCACTACTCCCTCTTGAACCCTATCTCGTACGAAGTGATATATTATCTCTATATGTTTAGACATATCATGAAACACTGGATTCTTAGAGAGTTTGATACAAATCTGATTATCATAGTAAATGACTATGGGATCCAACTCCCGATAAACAATTATGCAAGTAACTTGTGAATCCAGATGGCCTCACAACTAGTCGTACTGGCTATAATGTATTCTACCTCTACTGAGCTAAGTTCCAGGAAATTCTACTTCCCGTTGAACCATGATATCATCACTAATACCAAGCTAAAGTGACACTTTGAGGTACTTTTCCTGTTTGTTTCACTACCTACCCAATTTGACTGTGTATACCCATGCAAATTCACTTCACCATCTCCAAGATATCTCAAACCATAATCCACTATGCCCATCAAATACATGGGCACATGTATTGTTGTTACCCAATGCTCTCGCCTTACCACCATGAACTAACTCAATATGTTCACTGCAGAATATCTAGCCTAGTGTTGACCAAATACATTAAAGAACCTATTAGCTTTCTGTACAATGTGGGATCCACCAACTCTATATACAAATTTGTCACCTTATTTAGATTAGTGATCATGGGTGTGACCATAGGTTTGTAGTCCTCCATCCAAAACCTCTTCATGATCTGAAATACATACTTACCCTACCCAAGGAAAATACCTTCCTCCTTAGTGATAGAAATACCACACCATGGTGAATAGAAAGACCACACCATAATGAATATTCCTTTTCCAAATTATTCAAAATGTTTCCAAGACCCTAGGCATAATAGGCTATCATATTTCCTCCAGGATCATGAAGACACCCCTCCCACACCTACCACCCATGTATAGGGATATATTTCTCACTTTAAAATGTATAAAAATATCTTAGTTCTCTTAGTATAATCATAAAAAATGGCATGACACTGTTAAGCCTTAGATAAAGCTCCATGTTATGTATAAAACTTCTTATTAAGCCCTAGATATTGAATTATTACATTTGTAGTGTTATATGTGTAGGTCCATTAGAACTCTGCATTGGACCCTTTCATCATAATTGTACCCTTTGTATCATATTATTTTCTAAATTGGATATATTGTAAAAGGAGGTTTCCCCCTCAAAGTGGACTGTAATCATTGATTTTTATCATTTTTAAGGCATTGGACCATAACATTTGGTATCAGAGCATAGATCCTAGGGTTTTTCTTCTCCAAGCAAGTCATATTAGTATTTTCACTATAACTTTTTTTTGGGATGATTCAAAAAGATAAATTGGAGGTTATTTATAATACATAACAAGATAAATATGGTGCAAATTTGATCTTCTAGGTCATTGTACTTTCGGAGATATACTGTGTGGAAGATAAGGTTTTTTACTAGTCCTATAACTAGTCTCAAATAGGTGTTCTTGGTAAAAAAATCATATATTCTCCAGTGAGGATCCAAATTATATGAGACCAATTTCATTTGAAAGAGGACATTCCATAGTATTTCCGGTACAAATTTTAGAATCAGGTATTAAATATTGAACATGTGGTATTTTGTATAAGTTAACTCTCCAAGAAAGGCAAAAAATCAACAAGGTTTGGAAAAGTTACCATAACTTTCATTTGACACACCCAATTTTGGTTAGATCTATGCCATTGCAGAGAAAAAATATCACAGTACTATAGGTCAAAATTTCATACTCAGAAGGGCCTAAATTTCAAAAATACATCAGAAGTAAGGTTGGTTAGGAGGACATACTCCAAATTAATGGATTTAAAGGTATGCAACTTATGATTGGCATAACTTTTTATTGGAAGATCTGTTTTTGGTGATTCAAAATTTGTGATAAAGAGGAAAAAGAGGAGAATTATTATTTTTTCATATGGATGCAAAGGATCCTATAAAAATTACTTCACCAAGTAAATATCTAGAGATATCGACCATGACTCAAGATGAAATCCAAGAGATTTACTACCAAATGGAAAAGAAGATAACTGAAAATAGGGAAAAAAATGTAACAAAATATGAATGAAATATGAAAATAAATATGGAACAAATTGAATTAAATATGTATGTGAATTTGGAACATATGGAAAAGAAGATTATAGAAGCCTTAAATGATATTTTACCTAAAATTGATAAGGTGTGTGAAGATAATCATGAAAATAAAGGTAGTGCTTAGGTTGAACAACTTTCCAATACTAAGAATTTCCATGGGGAGGTAACTCCAATAATGGAGTTACTTATGGATGGTATCCAAAAGAAGTGAACCTTCCCAAGATTGAATTAAGGATGTTTGATGGAACATAGGTATTTTTCTAGGTGAACTAAATATAGCAATATTTTGATCTAGATAATATTATGGATGATAAGCAACAGATTCACATATCTACCTTGAACTTTGAAAATAAACCATATCAATGGTATCAATGGATAGTTAAAAGGAAGCCATGCTTTTATCATTATACTTGGGGTTTATTTACCATAGACTTAGAAGCACAATACGAGAAATTTTGGGAACATGGCTACTTCAATAAATTAACAAGAATCAATCACTTAGGTGATATTGAAGATTATGTTTCAAAATTTCAAGTATTGGCCACAAGGATGGCTGACATAAGTGATGGACATTTGTTGGAAAATTACATTGATGGATTAAAAGAAGATATTAAACATGAGATTTTCTTAAGACATCCTACAAATATTACCGAAGCTATGAAATTTTCTCATCATATTCAAGCCAAGAACAAGGCTACAAACAAGTCCACCATGGGAGCATATGTAGGAAGCAGAGACTGTTTTTTGGTTCATAAGACAACCATACCTCAATAAACAAGGTTGACACCTCAACAAATGGATGAAAGAATAGAAAAGGGACTATGTTTCAATTGTGATAGCAAGTGCAATATGGAGCATAAATGCGGTGATAAGAAATTATTCTACATAGACTGTGAAGATGAAGAAAATCAAGAATTAGAACCATCAAAAGATCCAGATCTAGAAGGTAGTACTCCAAAAATATCTTGTCATGCATTGGATGGAATCAATACTCCACAAACCCTCAAGATACAAGGATACATAAAAAAGAATAAGGTAACAATATTGATTGATTCTGTTAGTACCCATAATTTCATCAATTACAAATCAAAAAGAGATCTCAATTGCTTTGTATATCTAGCTATAACATCCTGTTCCACTGAGCACACTTTTATTGACTTATTCTTTGAGGACACTTGCGTGCAAGTGATACGGTTATGGTACATTGATTTCGTTTCGATTATGGATTATACATGATGATGATGATGTATTGTGACTTATTGTTATTTTGATGTATATGTATTGGAAGATGATATTGACCAGTTTTCCTGAGTGTGTAGGACACATGAAATGTTATGGATGTTGATGGAATCAATGGACTTCCTAGGACTCCGGATTGAGTTAGGGAGTGGATTGTACTTGTTTGAGTATTTCATTTTATGCACATGTGATATATGATTGATTTCAATATGATTTACATATATGGATTATTGACATTGTTTTTGTGAGTGGATGTAGGCTTGATGATGCTTGCTAATCTGAATCACATAAGGAGTAAAGGGGCCATGCACAGAAACCAAACATTTGAGGGAGAGGTGTGGCAATGTCCATGTCACAACCTACTAGCACTCCCATTGTGGCCTGAACTATAGGTTAATGATGACCTAGTTTGAATGGTCCACGATGTCGTGAGGGTGGGATGAGACAATTGCTCATGAAGATTTCTAAGGGGTGCGCAATAAAGCAGATTCCTTATTCCTTAGAAGTCCTTAGTCTCTCACAAGGTCGACAGAATGGAGTGTTGACTCCAAGGGTCATACAAACTTCCAAAACCAGTCTAAAGCGAGTGACACCCTTGGAGAATGGAGGTGTGTCATGAAGGGAACGTTGCGTAATTAAAACTTGAGTCAATAAATCTAGGTGGCCTAGAAAACATTGAAATGATTGAATCTAGTAAATTATTAATTATAAAACCTAACAAAATTCTAAGCCTAATTATAATTCTAACTTTAAACAAAGGACTAAATGAATTATGACATAAGTTAAAAGATTTGAGAATATAATCAAACTCTAGGAAAAAGGGGAATAAAATTTAAAAGTTGGAAAAATGCACGTGTGCATGAAATTAATAAAATGGATTTTTGAAAATAGAAGAAATAATAATATGAGAGAATATGAGTACACATGGAATAAAATATTGAGTCAACCTACCATTAGTCTAACTAGAAGAAGACTCATAATCCAACTATAACTAAGATATAGTTAGGAGGCACTCATTAAATGAAAATTTGGGGAACAAAGGGACAACTAAGAGCGAAAATAGGAATAGTTTGGGGAATGTGAGGGAAAATGGATTTTTAAGTAAAATAAAAATGGTAATTACTTGTGCAACTTCGGGAGAGTGTGACAAGTGTGGGTGAATAATCCCAATTAAATTAATTAAAAAGATAATTAATTGTGCATGAGGACATGTGTCACTGGGGATTTTTCTATAAAACAAATGTGGTAGAAGGGAAAGGGATCTCACTTTTTCTTGGTAGTGTTATGCTACCAAAAATTTGTGGACTTTGTTTTACTTGTGAGAGTTGGGAAACCAAGTTTGGAGAAAGAGTGGAAGCTCTTCCTTACGAGGCAAGAGTTGGAGCTATTGTTTTTTGGTTTCTTGTGTGTGGCCCCTTTATGACTCAGGGGGCTAAGGGGGAAGAAGAGTACCCATAGCATTGGCTGGGAGGTACCGACGAAGTTTCAGTGATTAGCAAGCTAGAGTACTATAGAAGGAGTGTAAGTCTTGAAGGACACCATCAAATTTCAGTCTTCATGGGTTCCAGTATTTTATTTTTGAATTATATTGTAGTATGCTAAAATTGTATATTAGAATTGTTTAAGCAGCTACAACATTTAATTTGAATTTCTTGAAGCCAAATTGTTATTGTTTGCTACCAACTAATGGTAGATCCGATTCTTAGAGGATTTGTTTATCGTTGAAATTTTATTGCAATTCCAATTGTGAACTTCAAATGGTTTTGCAAATTCTATTGTTAGTTCGAACCATCATTCGTATGGTATTTAAAAACAGTGGTTCAAATGTCGATTCGAAATATAGAAGTTCTATTATTGGGTATCATGTTAGATTTATGGAAACTAGAATATTGTATTGGTCGTTGCCAAGATTAAAAGTTAAAATCGTTGGATCATTGAATTCTTAAATGAAATTCGGACTTCGAAATTTTGTTGGAATCTCTATTATGATTCCAAAGTTCAGTTGATTGCATTGCAACAGACTATGATTGATTTTTCTTCCAATTTGACATGCCTAGAAGGGTGTGATTCCATTGCAGTTTAGGAATTCAAATATTGTATGGTCATTGTATGTTATTAGGGGTGGAATTTTTTTTTGTTTAATTTTAATTCATTGGATCTCTGTATAAATCATTCATAGATCCAATCAATATTTCATTAGACTTATTTGAAGGTCATTTCTCCACTCAATTTAAAGTTTTTGTTGTCACTATAAACAAAATTACAATTCTGATTATGTTTGTATGGTTGTTGAAGTTTTGAATCTGATTATGGAATTGTTAATTGCTTCTTAATTAATTGAGGATCGATCTTCCTTAATATCTCTATCTCTCTAGTGGCTTCTGGAAACCAATAATTTGGATTCGTTGTCAATTTAATTATATTATTTTTATGTTGTCACTCAAAAATGTATTTGCATTTTTGAAATTTAAGGATAAGGGGTCATTGTAAATTAAACAACTATCTGAATTTCTAGGAGTGCACTTTTCGTTGTGTATCAATTTGAATTCCCAAGTTTTATTTATTATGATCACCGATTATATAATGCATTTATGAGAATTAAAGTTATAATTCCTCTGTTATATAATCCTCCTAATCAAGTTAATAATATCATTCTCTCCCTTACTACTGTGAGTAATTGTACATAAATAACAAGAGTTGTGTGTTATCTAAGGTCTAGATACATTACAGATCTCACTAGCCTCTTGGTTAAATTAAAGTTTATTTGACCTCCAGATGGTTATAGCAAACCCACGATCCATCTGATATTCATGGTGTTGAAGCGATATCATTGGATATCATTTACTTCTGTTCTTCGTTCTGTGTTTTTTTTGGTTTAGTCTTAAATTGTATCTCCTTTAACATTGATAGACTTTCCCCAGATATGCGTAAGTTTTCCAAAGTGCACGAGTTTTGGGAATGGTAGTTTTAGTTACCATTTGCCAAGCTCGCCCCACCTATACATGTATCGATTTACCTTATCCCCAATCTGTGTTTCGAACTCTCCTATCCATTCGGTTAAGAACCCTTTGGCCGTCGTTGAGTAGTGGAATATGTGTTGTTAGAACGCGAGTTATTAAACTTATTCTTGTAATTCTAATTCAAAACTCCAATTGTCAACTCCTTGTTAGACTTTGATATCTTATTCACCGTAGGTAAATGATATCTTGTAATTATATCTATCTTGTTACTAGATAAACATTATATTAATTCTAAATTTGTATTTATAACTCCATTGTGAAAATCTTTGAATTTACTTTTATTGATTATTAATTCTTTGCCTAATTGGTAAACTCTTTACTTAGTTCCGAAGACTCCTTATTTTAGAACGCTTTGATGAATGAGGTTGAACCAATGATTAAGTTAATTGGCATAATGTATCTTTGAATTTGATCGTATGGTAGGATTGATTATTGGAAGTTATTATAGGTCATACATGTAAACTCTTGTGGTACTCTAGTTAGATAGGGAAAAATTGTTGTTTATTCATATTCGTTAATGTTACAAAATTGTTGAATAATGAATATAAATTTATGTGGTATCTTTAAGGAGTAGATTATTTTATCTAGACAATGAACACTATTGGATTTGTAATCTTATAGGGTTGGTACTTTTGTTTAGGTAGTGAATAATTAATGTTACCTCTCGGGAATACATTTATTACTGGTGAATATTAATTATATGATGGTATTCATGAAGAGAAGGCATCTTATGTAGATGATGGGTAATTAATGTTGTTTGTAATCCTTTAAGGAAGGAAACCTTGTCTAAAATAATGAGTACTTGAATGTTTGATTTGCTTTATGATCAAGATTCTTACTGTTACTTTAGTCCTGATTCTAGATTTGATTTGGTTATGGGAATATATATCTCCATGTTCTTCAGAACAATTTCCAATCCTGAGACCTTAAATGGTCAAAATCAATCGGATGAATCTTGGACTTGAGCGTTGATTATGTGTCTTGGAGGTCCTAACCTTGCATGGTAGGTTGGGAGGATAGACATATTTGTTATCATGATGTGGTATAGTAGATCTATTAGTATCATGATGTTGTATTTGATTCTTGTTGTGTAATGATGTAGATGATAATATAATGTGTAAACATTGATGTATGTTATTGTCGCATATCACTTGTTCAAACTGTTGATGTTTCAAAAAACAATTACCACTACTGTACTCACTTACATTGATGTCATAATAGAGGGGTCATCACATATGGTATCAGAGAGGGTTAAACCCCGTGACATTAGACCGTTATGCATTCCACTGTGTTAACTAAATCATAAAGATGTATCACTAATTAATTTGAAATTTTCCATGTAGGTAATCATGGTTAGAGGATGCAAGGGAAGTAGATGTCGTGGTGCTGGAGGAAGAGGTGTGACGCCTTCGATAGTATACACACCTGAGGGATATAACCCCCAGGGAGATAAACAAACTACTGAGAAAGAGTAGGTTGCTATGGGAGATGTGGTAAATATGATGAGATCCTTCCAGAGGATGTCAGAGGCGTTAATCAATCACCTGGATCGAGATGAGGGAAAATTGTCTGTGCCCAATGAGGGTTCACAATGTGCTCCAATAGGTAGTAGTAGCATACACAAAGAACTAGAGAAGGTGGAATTTCTCGAGTTCTAGGGTGCCACAAATGGCTTAGCTGCTGAGGCGTGGTTGGAGAACATTGTGATGTGCTTCGCACTTCGTGATTACACCTCCAACATGAAGGTCTGCATGGAAGTCTTCCAACTGAAAGGGAATGCTCTACTTTGGTGGAAGACACTCCTACCTCAACTAAACATGGTAATTGAAGACGTGTCATGGGAATTGTTCGAGGAACAATTTCGAGAGAGGTACTTTTTGGATGAATTCATTGAGTGTCAACTTAATGAGTTCAACGCCTTGCGACAGAGTGGTCATACAATGTCGAAGTATGAGGCCAGGTTCATGGAGCTACTTAGGTATGCTCCACATCTAAACAAAGAGAAATTTCAAGTTTTTGTTCAGCCTTAACTTCAACATTCATGCGTAGGTGAGGATCCTGATGCCTCAGACATTGCACGATGCAGTTCAAAAGGCCCTCATAGCTGATGAAGAACTAAACAGTGGGGGTCAAAGTAGGACTCCTTCTAGACCTACTGGACAAACGACAACGGGAGTGCAACAACATCAAACACCAGCTAAACAAACATCTAGGCAACGCGATACACCCAGAGGACCTATTGTTGGCACAGGGGTAGACCCGGGGTTCAACGCTTCAACATCACACCAAAAAAACCCTAACTACCGACCCTTTCGGCAACACCTGCGAAGAAGATGAAGTCTCACCCGAGGTAGAGGCAAGGGTGGTTGTAGGAATCCAGTGTCTACAACCTAGCTGGGACACATATATGTGAGTACAATACCCTAGGAAAGAACTTAACAATTATCATTCATTAACACTTAACCCTTATTCACAGCACAGATAAAACCCTAATTACAGAGTAGCGCCGTATTCACCAAGATCTAACACATTCAAGCACTTAGCATATAGAGATAAATAAGATCTAGCATTCATTCACATGGCTAAGTGTTGGGGCTAAGAAATGTCCTATTCTCATCCACCTTTCCCTTCATCATTCTTCACATTTCATCGCCCCATTAACCTTTCACGATATCATTTCCATAAATATACTTGGGTTTCACCTTATTGTTTTCCACTTTATTCATTTTAGT